>CANTUT010001207.1:0-25000 GCA_947687605.1 Reutealis trisperma
AATAATTCAATCAAATTCAAGGGTTTCAAGCTTATCCAAATGGAATTCAATCAAACTAGGTTCATAAACATCATCCAAAAGTCAAAATGAAACTATCAGAATGAGTTCGTCAGAGCTGTTGTTGCCATCTAGCCATGCGCTGCCATGGATGGAGGTCTTAGAGGTCAGAACGTTACACCAATCAACTCACCTCTATCAGGAGCATGAATATACCCCTGACTCTCCCTCACTCGCCGTCGATCAATGAAAATCGAGCCTCAAAGTTTCAGTATCACACTCTTCGATCTCCTTATTTGGTTAACAAAAGGCGGCAAACTTAGTATTAAATTGAAGCTGGTGAATAAAGGATTCCAACACATCTTGAATCACTTGAATCAAAACTCAGATGAGAGAGATATGGCCATTTAAAATTTCATATTCCAAAGCTCACTGGATTCCATGATAGTCAGCTTTTGAATGCATGTCCATTGCCCTATGACATATGATCAGAGTAATATGTTGTCTTCAACTAGATGTTAGCTTTTCAACCTAACAAAAGATACATCAATCGGAGGTCCGATGGCGAAGTTATCACCCTAAAACCACCAGCTGCTCTTCTCTTTCTCTCTTCTTCTTTTTAATTCTCTCCTTTCCCTTCTCTTTTTGCCATTGCTATTTTTCTGAGCAGATGGAAGCCAACTTGAGGCTACCATATGCATTCTCCAGTTGGTCGCTTCTTTTTTTTTTTAATTTATTTTATTTTCAAATCTTTAGAAATATGTTAAAAATTCATTTTTGATCCAAAAATTACAAATATATAGTCATTAAATTCCTTATATAATATACTTTAATTTGATATATGAAAACTTGAAAAATGATTACTTTTAGATTTATTGAAAATAATTAAACATAAAATTAGTTTCCAAAAATTCTTAAAAATTAATATTTAATTACCAAATTTAGTACATAAAATTAAATAATTATATTTCCGTACAAAATTAATATTTTCTAAAAATAAATAAAAATTCATATTATTACAGCTTTGCTATTAGCATTCCATATTCTTCTAGCAATTCCAAAATGTACTTTCTTTGACAGATAGATATTCCTTTAGTTGATCTTGTAACCTCTGGCCTAAGGAAATATCTAAGCTATCCCAAATCTTTCAATTTAAAGTTTGCACTTAATAAGTCTTTGATCTAGTGCACTAATACTTGAATGTTGCTTGCTATAGCAATGCATCAACATAAATTAATACTACAACAATTGTATATCATCACTTCTAGTAAATAATTAATAATCAGATCTAGATAGTGTGAATCCATTTTTGACTAAACACTCAATGAACTTCAAATTCCATTGCCTAGAAGCTTACTTCAGGCTATAAAGTGATTTAAGCAACATGCATACCATTTTCTTGCCACCAGATTCATTTAAAGTCTCCCCTAAACTCCATATATACTTCTTCTAATAAATCACAATTCATAAAAGCATTACTAATGTCAAGTTGTGCCAAATGTAAGCCTTGAATGGCAGTTGAAGTTAGGAAAATTTTGACAATAATATGTTTAATTGTAGGATTGAATATTTCTTCATAGTGAAAGCCATACCTCTGTGTAAACCCTTTAGCGACTTACTTGGCCTTGTGTTTATCTAGGGACCCATCGAACCACTTACAACCAATTGGTGACGTTCCAGCAAGTAAAGGAGCAATGGACCATATAACATTTGAAATTAATGCAAGTGGTCACTTTAGATTGTGTGCTCATATGAAACTATATCAATAGAAGAAGTTATTGCATAGATAAAATTATAATATGAAGGAGATATTTAAGAATAATAGAAAAAGGAGAAGAAACTATTGATGTTGCTGTATAAGGTGCGATTTTCTAATGGTAATCTTGGAGATAATAAGTCAACTAGACATTCTGCAAGTTCATTAAATGAGTTAGACAGTTTGTCTGTCTAACCATTTACTTTTCAAGTACAAGAAAAGCCACATCTCCTACCACATTTCCTTTTGTTTGTTATTCTCCCAAGTTAGTTTTGTTATCATTTTTTTTTTTTTTGTAGGTGAACTAATTATTGTTAAATTAATTTTCTTTTGAGATATAGATAATTAGAAGACATAATTGGTAGAGTTCCTAGTTGTATAATAAGTCCAAGTCTTTTAATTTTATGGTTAACTTATATTTTCTCAAAAGTATAATTTCTTTAACTTTAAAATCTTTTTAATTAATTCTTAAAAAATTATTTTTGAAAAGACATTTCAGTGTGGGCAAGCTTTTTAAACTATTTAACATAGAAATTAAAAAGTTTTAGTTAAATTCTTTATCTCATTGATCAATTTTAGTTTCTTAGTGTAATTTTCTGATTGATTTTTATGGACTTCACACCTTATTCCAAATACTTGAAAAATTATGTCAATTGATTCAATCTTTTTCTTAGCATACCAATTTTTGAAGTTAGATGGTTCTCTTAACTTGCAAAAAATATTGGAGCACACAAGCAAAGTACGCAACAAACTAGTCTTCTAATTCTTTTTTTTATCATCAAAATCATATCAATAGGCTGTTTGGGCTAACATATGATTTTTTTTGAATATTTTGATTTTTTTCAATGATTTTTTAATTGTAAATGGATATTTACTTTTTGAAAGGGTTTTGATCCTTCTCAACCCTCTTATAACAAATTTTAAGGGATTGGGGTGGCTAAAAATGATTTAAAATTCAAAAAAACTTGAAAAAACCTGACAATTCAGCTTAGCCAACCCTTAGGGATGTACAGGGTGCCATACATCCTTTGCTTGGACACATGGAATGCTGCACATCCCTTACTTGGACGTACGAGGCATCGTGCGTCGTTTGCATGGACGCATGGGGTGCTGTTAGGCCTTGCATGCCCACGGGTGCTGCCAGGCCTGCGCACCCTCCACCCTGCTTAGCTTTCAAATTTCAAGATATCCAAAATGTAATTTTCCAAGTATGTGGGAACCAAACTGCAAATCTTCTAATTTAAAAAATTTTATACATAAAAAAAAAAAAAAAAAAAAAAAAAAAAAAAAAAAAACCTCCAATTGAAGTCCAAATCAAATCATTTGGCCCATCTAAAAAAAAAAATAAAATTCAATTAAGTCCAAAAAGCCTTTCAATTTAACCCATAAATCAAATTGTAAATCAACATCCAAACAAAAGCAAATCATTTCTTATCAATGGACTCCATGGTTGAAAATTAAACATTCACAATAGGATCACTATTTATTTTTACCATCTACGTAGGATATTATGTTGATTTTTTTTTACATATATGAAAAATACTAAAAAGATTGAAGATTATTAGAATTTAAATTTCTGAATTTATACATTATAAGTCAAATATTCGATTACGAAATATTAGTCTAGTATAAAAATTTTACATTGATTTTCCCAAAACATGACTTTTTAATATTGTTTTGATTAAACACACGAGTAATAAAAAAGAGTTTATCAAAGTGTAATGGAAAATAAAAAAGAAATTTCTTTTAGAAAGTATTAATCAAATTTGCTAAAAAATAAATTTTCTTGTAGAGATTAATAAAAATTATTCATTTGAATTTTTTCGCTCCTAATAATATTGACATGAATTAAAATATAAATTAAAATATAAATAATATTGACATAATAATGTAAAATACACTCAAGTAACAACTCTAGTTTAGTATTGAAGATGGATACTACTTTAATTTATATTTAGGTAAATTATTATTTATTTTCTAAAATTGACCTTATTAATAAGTTCATTTCTCCCTCTTTCTTAAATAATCTCTCATATGAGACAATATAAAACTATCAAGTAGTATACTAAATTTAAAAATGATATGTGAAGTCTCATCAATTAATAAAGATTTTTTAATATGTTGAAAAACAAAAATCTATTGAAGTGATATTTCATAATGAAAATAAAAGAAATTAAAAAAGGAAAAGACAAATGGCTCTAAAAGAAAAAGAGCTCAGATGCGCTTCAATTTCGTCTTATGAATCGGACGGCAGTGATGAACCCTACCATCACAAGGAGCACAGAAATCCTCATTGCTCATGTATGCACCAGCCGGGAATCGAACCCGGGTCTGTACCGTGGCAGGGTACTATTCTACCACTAGACCACTGGTGCTTTGTGGTTTAATTTCTTTAAAATTTAATTAGTTTCTTCAGTGAATAATTATTTTATTACAAAACAAAGGTCGAATTTAAAAATGAAGACTATTATTAAAAAATAAAAATAAAAAATAAAAGAATATATAGGTTAAAGAGATAATTAAGAGTGGGAATAGATTTCTTTGATCTTTTTTCCTCATATTTCTTTATAATATATTGTTTAATCTAATGATAATAAATTATAAGAGAGATTAACAGAAACAACTTTAATTCATACGAGGAGAGAGGTAATTCTTAATGTTCTACCCTTGCTTTATTGCCTAACAACTTTTTTAAAGAAAGGGGACCAAAAATAAAAAAGAAAGAAGAGAGTGTAGCAAAATGCTACTCGACAAAAGGACAAGCAGAAGTAACATCAACGTTCCATTAACTCTATAAACGGAAGTTAGGCAAAAGTATATTAAAGTGGCATATACTTAAAAGTTCGAGGATTTTTAAGCAAATTTTAAAGTTGAAGGACCACAAAATACATTATTCTAAAATTGAAGGATGATGAATGAAATTTACCTCCATTTATATTTTATTTTACCGCACTTGGATTTTAAGAGTTTATTTGATAATAAGAATGACTCATAGTTTACTTCCAAAATATAATAAAATTTATAAATTAACAAACAATAAAATGGACAATCTTTTTAAGATGAAAGAAGTAATAAAACAATAAACCATATATTACTCTCAAGCACTAAATAATAAATCACAAAATCTGAAGGTGTAATAAGCTCCAAACGTAACTTCCAAAAAAATAAACAAAATTAATGAAGAAGAAAATATTACTTAATTATTGCAATCTTCGCACATCATTTGAAGTTCATAGATTTACATTGTCACACCCAAGATCAGATATATTATAATATCAGCCAAATCTCTCCATCTCTCAATCCCCATTATAGCCAAAATCATTTCCCAAATTTTCTTTATAGCAACATTAAACCAAAAATAGAGTAGTGAAAATTAAAATGATCTTGGCTTTGCAATAATGGTAGAATGCTTCAATATGTGCAAACTGAATTGCCCACCTTTTTCTGTAGTATCGAGCTTTGATTGTCCTGGAGGTGGCAATAGCTCAAAATTCTGTACCAATCGCCCTAAAGTAATTCCAAGAATTGGCAATGCAAGTATAATCCCAGGGCAGCTTCTTCTTCCAACTCCAAATGGAAGGTACCTGAAATCATTTCCATTAGCCTCAACCTTAGACTCTTCTTCTAAGAACCGTTCTGGCCTGAACTCTTCAGGATTTTTCCAGTGAGCAGGATTATTAGCAAGCCACCAAGCATTCACCAAAATTTTGCTTTCAGCAGGAATATCAAATCCACCAAGCTTAGCATCATGGAGATTCATATGGGGAACGAGAAGAGGAATTGCCATCCTAAGACGGAGAGTTTCTTTGATAACAGCTTGAAGATAGGGGAGTTTGTGAGTGTCAGGTTCAGTGATTTGGTGATAAGGTCCAAGTACTGTGTCTAGCTCTTCCCTCAACTTCTTTTGGATTTTAGGATGGTTCACTAGCTCAGCAATTCCCCACTCAATTGACCATAATGTTGTTTCGATTGCTGTTACATAGAAGATACCAAATTTAGCAAATTAAAACCTTCAATTACATTGCTAATACATCAACTTAAAATAAATCAAATGTAATACAATTTTGGTTTTGTCATTTGTGGCAAGTGGTATGTTAACAAACTAAATTAATGAAACTAAAGAATCAATTAATAAAGAAAAGAAGTATACTCTCTCTCTCTCTTTTATAATTTAATCTTAAAAAATTATTCATACTTTAGTTGACAAAATAAAACATAAATGAATTTATCAATTTAGCTAATCCTCTATATATATCCACATCATGCCTAAAAAATTATTAAGCTACTAGAAGAAACATAAAGATTCAAGTAGAGGCAAAATGAGAAATATTATTTAAATAGGGCTCCGGTAAGAAAGGCACTTCCTAGTTCGTACCACTACCACTTGAGATGGGATGGATTCAGAGGATACTTTTTAAGTGCTAAGTAATGTAAAGATTGCCAATAAATAAACTTCTCAACAATAATAATAATGTTTTAGTTGGTTCACCTACGACAAACAACTATACCTAATCTCCAAAAAAGACATGTCAGCAAACCATATCCATCATCCATTGGTGGACGGGGTGCAAAAGGGCTAGAGTTTGACAAAAGGCATTAAGGATATAAAAGACTATTCAATTCACATGCGACGGTAACGTAGAAGCATTTTGAGCTTTGAAAAGTCTATCCACAAAGTCGGACTTTTTTTAGGCTAAACCAAAAAGAAACAACTTTAGAATTATCTATAAAGTTTGAGATTTTTAAATTTTTTTCTTTGATTAATTTCAATTTAATTAAAGGTTCAAACTTATAATTGTGCAGTCCGAAAAATATCTCGCATAAAACCAATCTGTCGAAAGCATCCAAAAATTTCAACTTGTTAAAAATTATTAAATGGAATGACAAATATATATGAAGAAAATTATCTTTATTTTCTAGCTCATTTAATATTCCCCTATAAATTTTTGAATTTCCCTATATAAAAAACTTAAGAAAAAATAAAAGGGCAGACTAGCTAGCTAAGCAATTGAAATTGACTTGTGACATGATACCTCTAAATCATATACTCTTCCTCTGGTATGGGAAAACAATATCCTGACTTTTCTAATTAATATAACTGTTGATTGCATACTCTATTTTATGAAGTAATTATGAAAAATATCACAAAAACTCAATAACTTTATCTAAATTCCTTCTAAGTTACTACACATATAAACATGTCGAGACAAATTTTGCATTATAAGTTAACCCAATTTTGAGAGACAGAGCCAACTTTATTGGAGAACAACAAATATTGCTTAAGAATTTCCAAATTTTATTCCATTATGATTTGAATCTAGTTCCTATATATAACAAAACTCCACAAATTTAACAATCGATATGAAGAATTAAAAAGAAAATTATAAACACTTGCAGAAAAAATTTAGTTGTAATGCTTTTCGAAGGGCAATAGACTCGGTTTGAATCTCTTATTTCTTTCAATACCAGAAAAAAAAAAAAAATCAATCTTCAATTGAGAAAAGTCTTTGAATTTGAACAAGACAACTTAGTTATAACCCACAAAGATGATCAACCCGCCTTGTGTAGGAGGTTACGATCAACCCGCCCTGTGTAGGAGGTTAGTCACAAGCTAGACAATTTAATCACGATTACCATCAGTGGATACTTCAAAGCATTAAAAAGTAAGTTTTATGTTTACTTTAATTTTTTGGGTGAAGAAACTCTCAACTCTGCTTTAATGACGATCAAGAAAAGATCATCTAACTGTATTTATAGCCTTGATATAACTATAATTAAATGTCATTTAATATATTTGTCATTTCTAGCTGAGAAAGGGAGTTTATTGTAGCTGTCCAAGTGGCCATTAAAAGAAAATAAATTATAAATTTTAAAAGACCAAAATACCGCTTGTATTCATCAATATTTATATAGAGAAATCCAAGAAATAAAAAATTAAAAATTAAAAGAAAAAAAAATAAAGAAATAATCTTACCAGCAACATTGATATTCTCAACAATGTAAAGAACATTGTCTTCATTGATCTCTCCCTTCTGCTGTGCGTCTAAAATATGATCAATTGCACATTTCAACCCTTCATTGTTCATGCTCTTGGTGCTTGCAAGTTTCCTATTCATCAATACAAATAATTTTTTTTTAATTTAAGAAAAAAATATTTAATTTCACCATATAATATATATATAAAAATATTATTCTCATTAAATAAAAAAAGATAATATTTAAATATAAAAAATAACAAGTAACATCACCCTATTGCTTAAACGGAAATTCCTACAAATTGCACAAAACCACAAGCTTTGATAAATAAAAGACGACCACAATTAAAAGATTCCTACTGAAAACAGCACGAGCGCAAGACAATTTGGCAATCCAAAAAACAAAGCATTACAAAACATAAAAAGCCATAAAAAAATTTTAGGTTGAGAAAAAAAAAAAAAAAAAAAATATATATATATATATATATATATATTTATATTGATTGCCACGTATACATATATATTGCCACCCTCGTATATAAATCACATATAAAGTGATGGTAACATCCACCAATAACAAATAAGAAAAATTTGCAGTAAAAAAAATTTTTTTTTTAATAAAACTTGGATATAAATTAATTATTTCATAATTTTAAAAATATTTTGTAAAGTACGAATCGGCGAGTCGATATTAAAGTCATTCTCGGCGCCGAAGATTTTATATTTGAAATTAATTAAAAGAAATAATAATAATTTAAAAAGTTAATTTATAAAAATTAAAAATTTTAAACTTTTAGCATGATATTATCATTTTCTAAATAAAGAAAGAAAAATTTTATTAAGGCGTAAGTGGAAGGATTTCGTTATTTTATAAAGGAAAAAAAAAAAAAAAAAAAAACTTACTTCCTCTCTTCAACGAAGTAGTCCTTGAAGAGCTGTAACCTTCTTTCTTTAACTTCTTTGCAGATCTTCAAGTAACCTCTTAAGAAAGGTCTCAAAATGGGAATAAAATCACCATAGTTATACTCAAAGCTCTGAGCCAATCTACTTCTCTCTCCATTCAAAGCCTTAAGTTTAACAAACAATGGATCTTCTTCGCTCTCAAATCTCCTATCAAACATAATTCTATACATATTATTATACATCATTAATTGTAATCGCCGCCTCAATACAATCCCACTGGTGGCGGATTCCGGATTTTTCTTAACATCCTCTACCACTTTCGCCGCCTCATCTTCCCACCCAAATCTATATTGTTGAACAACTTTATTGGTAAAAAACGGCACTGTCATGATCCTCCTCATCTTCCTCCAGTGTTCACCGTACACAGTAAACACCATATCCTGTCCTTTACCAGTGAAAATATCAAAAACGACATTTCGGGTTCTTGACCCGAATTCAACACCTTGAGTATGTAATACATCTTTAGCTAAGTCAGGTGATGAGACAACGACGAGATTTCGTTGTCCCATCCGGAGAAGCAATATATCGCCGAATTTTTTAGCTAAGTCGGTGAGATTACGATGGTTCAAGTCATCGCCGACTTGGAGCCAGTTACCGAAAACGGGGACGGGTAAAGGACCTGGCGGAAGCTTAAAATGCTTGCCGCGGAGTTTAGAAACGACAATGGCAATGATAGCAGCGGCGAAGAGACCTAGGAGGCTCTTCTCCAATAGGAGGAGATCCATAGTTGAATTAATGATTATTCAAAAATTATTTTTGGAAGAGAGTTATCAAAATTTTTTGTCAAAGAATTGTGTAGAGGGTAAGCTGTGAGAATAGAGTGGCGTTTGGTGATTTTATAATGAAATTTGGAGGTTGGAGTTTGACAACCACGTTAGGTGGGGCGTGTGGCTATAGTGGAAAGGGGTGGGTGAAAGAACGAAGAGTCTGGGAATGGAAGTTGACGGCGTTATATTTAACGAGCAAATTTGACGTGGTAGGAGAGAGGCGGTGACAGGGGGTAGGTGAAGAGTTTGGTAGACGAAAATGTCAGACTCTAATCTCCGTCATTATTTGTCATCATGTGGGAACCACACCTATGTTAGTATATTCATACACTCACATATATATATATATATATATATATATATTTGCTAAAAATTTTTACACTTTTTATATGTCTAATTTTTTATTATAAAATTTTTTTTTAAAAATTAAAATTTTAATGAATTATTTATTTTTAAAAATTAAAAAAAAAAGTTAATTTAACTCTCTATATTTAAAGAAATAAATACCACTTTCTACATTTAGTTTATATTTGGAAATTTTATTAGAAAGGAAAGAAAATAAAAAATAAAAATTATTTTTATTTTTATTTTTTACCCATTACAATCTTTCTTTACTTTTTCTCTAAATTGGAGAGAAAATTTTAGAAGGAAAATAAAATATGTTTTCTTTTCTTTGTTATTTTGCTTCTTTTCCCAAACAAGAGAAAATAACTTTTCTTTTTTATTTTCCCTTATAATTTTCTTTTCTTCCATATTTTCTCCTTATCCAAACATGGAGAAACTTTAATTATTATAATATAAATTTTTATACACTTTATAATTTTTATACTTTCTTTTATTTGATAAATTTAAAAAATTAAAAATAAAAATAATTAATACTTATAAGATAAAGTAAAATAAAAAATAAATGTAAAGTATTTATTAAATTTAAATAAAACTTTTTATTTTTTATCAATTAAATACTTTTTATTAAATAAAATATATTTTTTAAAATAAACATCACAATTCTATTCAAAATGCTCTTAGTATATTATTTATTGTTTATTCCTCGGTAATAATTATTAAATTTGTAATAAATAAAAGTCATAACTAATTAGCCATTGCTTTTAATTCGATTGCATTTGAATTATTTTAAGATTGAAATATTTGGAATTTAATATGCATGCATTGGAAATATAATTTATATAATGGCTAAATTGTAAATATATTTACAATTTAATTATTTAATCATAATATTTATTGTAATTTGTAACTTAAAATTTTGATTTATTATTTTAAATAATTTTTAATTTTAATTAAATTTAAAAAATAATTTAAAACAATTAAATATCATTGCGTAATAATGAGTGGAGACGAGTAAATCTTTTTTATAAGCAAAACCATTCTTTTATAATAAAAAAAAGTCATAAGTAGCTTAGTTTAATTTTGTCACTATCGGAGAAAAATAAATTTTTTATAAGAAAAGTCATTATTATACTAAAGATTCACACAATAGAGCACTGTAATCATTTTAATTGATTTGGCAAAAATAATAACAATAATAATAATAATAATCATTTTAATTGATGATTTTTCAGAAAAGAAAGAATGTTTCGTTGCCGTGATCATCATATCAAGTGATTTTTTCGTCTGAGAATTGAATTTTGATTAATAAAAAAAGAAACAAACTGTTTTATCAATTAAATTAATCTGAGAATTGTAATAAAGTTTTTCAAATTTTTTTGTCATTTTATTTCGTTTTATATCATTTAATTTGTTTATTTATTTATTTTATATTTAGAAAGTGGAATCCAATTTAAATTATTAAATATACTATTCAACCATATATGCAATTTATTAATAAAATACGTTAATTCTGCTCATTTATTTTGAATTAATTATGTTGAATAATATAATTTTTATTTTATTTTTTATTAATGATCGTTGGTAACAGATTATTGTAAGATAATAAATATTAGTCGTTTATGGAAAATAGAGTAGGGATAATTAAAAGTTAAATTAGAGTAATTAAAAGTTAAATTAGACTCCCACTTAATTACTTAAAAATATAAATGTCAGTAATTTTTTAAAATTTTATTCAGAAATTTTATTTATTTTTTCAATTTTAGATGTAATTATATTGAAATGGTAGATATCAATTAAAATTAAAATAACAATCATTTTTTTGTCATAGGTTACATATATATATATATATATATATATATATATATATATATATCAAAATATAGTTTATCCTCACCATCTCTACCCCTTTCTTTCTTTTGCAAGCAAAATTCAAATTTTTAACTAGTAAATTATAAATTAATCAATTTAATTGTGCAATTGGAAAAGAAGAGGCCATTGAATAGAAGTAACAACAACAGAACTCCTACGGTATGTTGATAATTTTGATATTCCTACAGAAATCCTGGTCTCATTTTCATTGTTCCATTTCTGAAACCCTCAATTCGCACTACCTCGCTTTTGACCTTTTTAATGAAGAATATCGATGACATCATTACAACTCAAGTACTTTTCACCTCCTTAGAAATTCAAGATTTTACAAAATTTTAATTGAAATGTAACAAGGAAAACAAATAGACTAAAGGTGTAATGGGCCTAAAGACTAGTCAAGGCCCATCTTGATTAGCTTTCAAAAATATGAAGAAACTAAAGCCCAAGAGAAGGCGTACTAAAAGCAAGCTCAAAAGGGAAATCCATCATCAATTGGAGGTGAAGCCATCACTTTGCCTTGTACCAGAGGCTTCACCATGTCATAAAGTGCAATGTCAGCCCATCCATATCAGAGAAAGGAGAACATTCAGGCGGCACCCCAACCCTCTGACACTACCAACTAGCTATATGACAAATGACAGGTCAATAGGCCATACTCTCCATTACTTATGTACTAACCACACCAACTAAAGAAAATATATGTCAAAGAACATTTTCTCTCCTCAAAGACCCTTGTCACATGCCTTCACCATTCAAACCCTACAAAAGGGAAGTATCAACACACAACTAGGTAGTTTGAATTTTGCATCTCTCTCATCTCCTTTTTCTCACTAAAAAACTTTTTGACCTGAGAAGATAAATCTCCTTCTCTGGTAATAGGTAAAGCCCTTCAGTGACTTGAGCATTGGAGGCTCTTTGCCAAGCACAAGGCCTAGCCTTCTTAACCTTTGCTTCATCTTTGTAGTCTTTCAATATCTAGGCCTAACATCAGAGATCCAGCCTTAATCATCTTCCTTGATGAAGCTCTGGTCAAATTGGCATCATTTGTGAGGACGTTGGCTGATCTCTTATCAAATATTACTCTATTCTTCTTTTGAGGATAGCAAAACTTGCTTTTCTTTACTTTATTCTTCTTTTGAGGATAGCAGCACTTGCTTTCCTTTTTTGGCCAAAAAAATATTGTTTCTTACTTCCCAAGTAAACCCAAAAACACCTACTCACATGCAAAAGAATACTCAAGTACAGTTAAGAAAATTCATCCATTTTCCTCAAAAAATGACTAATCCTCATGAACATGACCCCCATAACTTCTCAAACTCCCAACATTCATCCCCTCCCCCTGGGGATATGCAAACCCCTCATGCTATCAACCTGACCATTTTCCTTCAACTCCTTAGTAACATGTTCACAAAATAATCCTCTGCAAGTCCCAGTATTGCTACCATAGACCTCGCCAAGCCAGATCTGGGCCCACTATGAAATTCATAAATGCCTAACCTCATTCATCCAAGTTGCTCCATAACAATTGACATCTTTGAAGTAGAGCATAATTGTTGTCCCTGAAACAATCCCTCAAAAGTGAAACAATAAGATGCCTGACCTATGGAACCAACCTTAAAGTGCTCCTGGAGTAATGGATGGTCAGGTGATGGCTATAGATAAAGGAAAAAAGTGTAAGATCTAAAGTGGTGTAGATAGGAGAGCAAGATCCAACTATGGATGAGGAGGAGAACTTTGAGAACCTTAAGGTGCCTCCTTCTAAGGCAAGGCATATGCATGTGCATAGTAGAGACACTAATGCAAAAAGTAAAGAATGTGGTAGAGATGGTCATTGTTTGCATCATCATGAGAAAAGTGATGCCGAGCGAGGTAGTAAGAGCAATGATAGGAAGAGAGAAAGGTAGACAGATAGGAAAAATCAATAGATAGTAAGGTAAAAGGGAGCAAAGAGTTGAAGGGTCTGAGTCTAGTTCTTCTTCACATCAATGAGACCAAAGAGGCCAAGAGGTTATTAGTAAACGGAGAGGCAGAGATGTAAAGGAAGCCATGAAGCAGTTCATTGATGAGATGATGAAGGATCAAAGCAAGAAGGGTATTGATGAGACTCTGAAATTGGCATTAAAGTCTCCTTTTGAGATATATTCAAGATTATTGCATGCCCAGTAAGTTCAAACCTCCATCCCTCAAAAGGTACAATGATGAGACGGATCCTATAGTCCATATCCTAGACTATAAGCATGCAGTGGAACTCCAGACCTCCAATGATGAGGCATTATGTAGATCTTTCAAAGACTCACTAGAAAGAACTATAACTCATTGGTTTGACTGTTTAGAAGATGGAAGCATTCGCTTTTTTCATGGAGCTGGCTATCGCATGTATACATCACTTCGCCTTCAGTATTCCAATGGAATGGAAGAAACAATACCTCAAGTTAGTAATATAAAGGGAAAATGAGTCCTCGAGGGACTATATAGCTCACTTCAATAGAAAAGCACTGAAAGTTACCCAGCTTGATCAAGCAAGGACGGTTGAAGTCTTGCAGAATGGGATTTCCCACACTGACTACTTTAAAGTGCTACATACTCCTTGCACTCTGGAGGACACGATGGGCCTTGCCCAAAAATATATTAGATAAGATGATGTGCTTGCCTTCAGTCAGTTCTCGAAGTGGAGCAATATAGAAATAGCCTTCAAGGCAGAGGCAAAGCCAAAGATTAAAGTGAAAGCAGAAGGAAAAAAAAAAAAAAAGAAGAAGAAGAAAAGCCTTCTGGTAGGTAAAGTTGAGGTAGCAGAGCACAACCTACTCTTGATCTCAGCAAGCTCACTCCTTTGAATGCTATCCATGAAGGTGTTTACTATGTTCAAAGATCAAAGTATTTGGGCTAGCTCTAGGCCCACGCTTGCTCTATTTGAGAAGAGGGATATAAGTAAATATTGTCTCTTTCATAATGCCCACAAGTATAATACTAATGGTTGTAGATAGCTGTGAACCCTTAATTTTTTACCTTTATGATCTAGCCGTAGGTTGACACCAGCTATGATTAGCGTACTATACAGAGGCAGTAAAACTGTCTTGCTAGCTAGTTAGCAGGTAGGAATCCATGGGACAACACCCTTTGCAGGGTGCAAGGCAGTGTCTTGTCAAAAAAATAGATTTCCTTAGTTTTACACCCTTCAATTTGTATTTGAACCTTAACAGCACCTATGCTTTGTAAATAGACATCTGGAAGCTGAAATTGCCAAAATCAACAAATTAGGAAATGGACCCCTGGGAACTGAAACCTATCTCTTTGACCTTTAAACCACCTTAGATCATCCATGATTGAATAATGATCACAACACAATTAGAATCGATCAAATTGGATAAGAATAGGCCAAAATGAGCCTAAAAATGTGGTGCCGCCTGACTGGTTGGCGCCTGCACCATATTAGTGTAGCCTATGCTGCCGGCCTTTCCTTTTTTCCTATTTTGCCCTCATATTTTTTCCTATAAATAGAGGTCCTCTCATAGTCATTGGACAAAAAATTTTCGATATGAAAAATCTCCAATTTCTTTTCATCTTGTGAGATCCTAATCCAAGTTGAAGCTTAGATCTGGCCTAAGGCTTGCCCTGTTCATACGAAGAAAGCACAAAATCAAGGTATAATTTCGTCTTTTGAGATTTCTTAAATCTGATCTAGAATTCTCTCTTTTATATCTTTCCTTAGTCTAAAACTAAAAAGATATAATCTTGTTAAATTTAAATTTGAATTAAATTAATAAATCAAATTAACATTTTCCAAAACTCCTTCCTTCGTAAGAAGGAAGAACTGCATGGGGTTTGATTCCCATTCAAAGGGATACACAAGCATGCCATTCGTTTAGCCAATCAACTCCAAACTATTTTATAAAATAATTTTCCCTTTTCTTTCATTTTTTATGAGATTATTTCTATTTTTTTTCTCTTTTGTTCTCTTTTTGTTTTTTGTATGATTGCTTTGTTTATTTTTGATTCGCTATTTCTTACAATTAATTGAAAAATATGTGCTTTTTCTAGTACCCATAAAGGCTAGAGAAAAGATCCTCTTTTTATCTATTTCATTTTTTTTAATAATTCTTAAGTATATTTTATCTTGTTTATCATTTTTTAATTATCATGCATTGCACAGATATTATTGCTCACGCATCATCTTTATTTTTGTTTATGAAATTTATTTTAAGTTATTTTGCATTAAAATTGCCAAACTAATTTTGTTAAAATAAACTAAAAACCTAATCCCCTAATTCTCTTTGGTTTCAAGGTCAATGATCTTTTCTTTTGGGATATTAATTGGAGAAAATTTGGGGTTTTTCCCTTAATCTTTTCCCTAAATAAAATAAAATTAAGGTGGTGACTCTTTTCAAAATCAATCTATCTGAACTCGAGGGTTCCATCGTGAGTTCAAACCCAAATGAACATTTTGATCCCTTTCAGCGGATCTAACTGGTGCTCAAGCGATACCTCACAATAGCTAATTGAAGAGATAGAAAGACTGATCAATAAAAGCGACCTTGGTTAATTTGTGAGGAAAGATGGAAGAGATAAGGCGGGACCCAATGAAGGCAAGGGCAAACAACTTGAGAGGGTCAATGATGGCTCAGCAGGGGTCATTCATTACATCACTGAGGGTTAGACGAAGCACTAGTGAGCAAAAATAAGGCAAAGGCCATAACAAGGAGAAGGGAAGAACTAGAGTACATATTATATAGTGGGTCAAAGGTTAGGGTAGATAGACCAAATGGGAGTAGCCTTCACACCTTGCATGTAGACCCTTTGGTCATTTAGGCCATAGTGGCCAACTATATTGTAAAGTGGATACTAACTGATGAGGGTAACTCAGTCAATTTGATAACAGTTAAAGCTTATATGAAGATAGGCTCAAGAAAAATGACCTGGAGGAGTTAGGAAACCTAGTTCACACCTTGGATGAAATAGGAGTCCCACTAGGAGGAGTGGCAAAACTTCCATTTGCCATTGTGATCGCTCTTGATAGTGTAACAGCATTAGCCATATTTGTGGTGTTTAGGATGCAACTAGCCAATAACATCCTGCATGGTAGACCACTGTTATATAACCTTAATGCCTTTATCGAATTAGGCACTTGAGGATGACAATTCCTAAGCCAGAAGGGGGTGAGTTCTATGTATACGAGACATAAGAATGAAACGAGTCCAAGTAGGAGAAGAAAAGAGCCAAGAATGCTTCGACCTCAGCATAAGGTGAAGAAAAGGCATTGGTTGAAGCAAAATAGCAAACTGAACCAGTTAAGAAACTAAAACAATTTCTCATAAAAGAGGAAGACCTATAAATTTTTTTTAAATAAAATCCTCTTTAGTAGAGGATCAGAAGTTATAGGCCCATCAGTTTTTAAAGGAGAATGCCTTTAGCTTTATTTGGTCTTTGGCAGGAATGAAGGGGAAAGCCCTGAAGTGATAACTCACCAGCTCAATGTAGATCATTCCTACAAATCAATCAAGTAAAAGAAGATATGCTTAGGCCTAGGGTGCTAACCGGTGATCGAGTAAGAGGTGGATAAACTAATGAAGGCAGGGTTTATTAGAGAAGTTCAATACCTAGAATGGCTATCGAATGTGGTGCTAGTTAAGAAGGCGAATAAAGTCCTATAGAATATGTGTGGACTTCACAGACCTTAACAAGGTGTGTCCTAAGGATTCCTTCCCTCTGCCCATAGTAGACAAGCTAGTAGACTAGACAACTGGGTATGGGTATTTGTCTTCTCTTGTTGTGAAGCAGGGGTACCATCAAATTATAATGCACCCAAATAGTATGGAGAAGACCTCATTCATTACAGAGAAGGATATTTACTATTACATGTTAATGCTCTTTGACTTGAAGAATGCTGGAGCTACATATCAATGCTTTGTTAGTAAAATATTCAAGGAGCAGTTGGGTCGAAGACTACTTTTATGATTTGGCCAAAGTATTAGGGGTAATGAACAAGTATAAGATGAAGCTCAATCCTAAGAAATATGCTTTCTTCATCCAAAAAGGTGAGTTTTTTAGTTGTATGGTGAGCGAGAAAGGACTAGAGCCTAACCTAGATAAGGTGAAGGCTATTTTGGATATGGCGGCTCCTAGAAATGTTAAAGAAGTACAAAGACTCATAGGGCAGATAACTATGTTGAATAGATTCATGTCCAAGTCAGTTGAGAAATACCTT
Organism: Reutealis trisperma; assembly: GCA_947687605.1. Classification (NCBI taxonomy): domain Eukaryota; kingdom Viridiplantae; phylum Streptophyta; class Magnoliopsida; order Malpighiales; family Euphorbiaceae; genus Reutealis; species Reutealis trisperma. The sequence goes on from CANTUT010001207.1 coordinate 17,875, forward strand.
CTTTTCTTTAAGAAGTTGAAAAAATCTCAAACCATCAAATGGATAGAGTAATGTCAAGCTACCTTTAAAGAGTTGAAAGCTTTCTTAAGTTCAGAGTTGATCCAAAGTAGACCCTGCTAAGTGAAAAGTGTTGATTTATCTATTTGCTTCAAACCAAGAGATTAGCTTAATGTGGATCAGGGAAGAGGGGTTAGCTCATAAGCCAATTTACTATTTCAGTAAATCCTCCAGGGGGTAGAGCTAAATTATTTGCCATTAGAGAAGGTGGGATATACCCTATTGCTCTCTACTAGGTGGTAGTAATCACATGCCAACCTTTTCAGAAGGTGTTACACAAACCAGATACCTCTGAGAGAATGTTGTGTTGGTCGATATAACTTGGGCAATATAGACTATAGTACAAACTAAATGTAGCAATGAAAGCCTAAGCATTGGCATATTTCATGTTTGAATGCTCTTTTAATCTTGAGCTAAGATCTTAAGAGGAGAACTCTGAGGGGATGAGTGAAGTGAAGCAAAGTAGCCACCATAAAAATCTAAACTTAGTTGGGAGCTATTTGTGCATGGAGCAAGCAGTAAAGAAGGTCGTGGCATAGGCATTGTGTTAAAAAATGCCCAAGGGTTTTTGTTGGAGTATGCCCTAGGGCTAGATTCAAAGCTACTAATAGAATAGTGAGTATGAGTAAATGATTTAAGGCCTCCTTTTTGCATATTGCCTTTGCCTAGAGGAGCTAAAAATATATAGTGATTCTTATTTGGTGTAAGACAAATAGAAGAGGAATTTAAGGATAAGGAAGCAAGGATGACTCGAGGATAAGGAAGCGAGCATGAATAAGTATATGCAGAAAATAAGGATGATCATCCAAAAGATGAAAGGCAGGGGGTGAAGTTGTAGTTTCGAAAGATCCACATGGGAGAAAATTGCAGAGTTGATAACCTTCGCAAACTAGCAGCTACACATCCAATTGAGCTCCCCCAAAGGATATATATAGCTACTCTGGCCTTTCTAAGTATCGAGGAAGGAGAGGGGATCGATAAAGAGCCATGTTGGCTAGACCCAATCAAAGTATACTTAGAAAAGGGTGAATTGCCTAAGGACAAAAAGGAAGTAAAGAAGATCAAATAGTGAAACACCCATTTTTCCCTTCACAATTGAATATTGTACAATGAACTTCTTCTCTTCCTTGGTTAAGATGCTTAAAGCTAAGAGAAGCTGAATATGTTCTGAAGGCAATCCATAAAGGCTTATGCAAGATGCATATAGAGGAAAAAGCATTAACAACAAAAGTGATTAGGCAAGGATACTATTGGCTCAATGAAGAATGACGCCATGGCCTTTTTCAGAAAATGCCTTTCATGCCAAAAGTTTGACAATGGAAAGTATGTCCCAGTATCAGAGCAGATGCCTATCTCAAGTCCATAGCTTTTCACTAAATGGGGGATGGACATTGGAGGGCCTTTTCCCATGGCATCAGGACAGAGGAAGTTTCTCTTACTAATGGTGGAGTACTTTACAAAATGGGTCAAATTAGAAGCATTGACCACCATCACAATTGACAAAATTATTAACTTTTTATAGAGAATATTTATGCAAGTTTGGCATTCCATACCAGCTCATTGGCAGCAATAGGAATCGGTACGAGCCTTTTGCTTAGGGCTCCAAATTAGGCAAAACTTCTCCTTTATTGCCTATCCACAAACAATGCACTAGATAGAAGCGACCAATAAAAAAATCCTACAAGGGTTGAAGCGAAGACTAAATTGATATAGCCGAAAATAGGTAGATGAGCTATATCATGTCCTGTCGGCCGATAGAACAACTCTAAGACAATCTATCAGAGAAACACCTTTCAGTTTGACTTATGGCATAAAAACTGTGATACTAATAGACATAGGCCTACCTAGTGATAAAGTCAATTATTGCTGAGACGAAGAGAACAACCAAGCTAAAAGAATATATTTGGACCTCCTTGAAGTACTTAGAGAGCATATGAATGGCAACCCATAAACAACAAGCTACCAATTATTTCAATAAAAAAGTCAAGAGTCAAGTGTTCAATAAAGGACACTTGTCTATGAGATTTCTCAATGCCACTAGAAAGCATGAAGGCATAGGCAAGCTAGTACCAACTTGGGAAGGACCTTTCAAAGTGTAGAAAAGTCATAAGTCCTAGTACTTACAAACTTGTAATAATAAAAAGTGATAAGTTCCTCACACTTAAAACATTCAACACCTAAAGATGTACCATAAATGAAAATTAATGAAAGAAGCAGAAATTGCAAATAAGATTTTCCTTCACAGAACTACATTAATGATTGAATGAATGTCAATTTGGAGAATGCAAAACTCCATGAATGAACTTAATTTAAGAAAAATGGAGATGTCAATGGGATGAGCTTAAAAGAGGAAAGTAAAGGCAGCACACCTAAAAGTGATAAGTACTCCAGGCTAAATTAAATCCTAATCAGTGAAGCTTTAATAAAGAGTGGAGCATTATGTGAGTGTGATTACAAGGCGAATGCCAAGGCTTTTGCTCAAATGGTGATGCAACTTAAGCATACAATCATAAATAAAATGTGCCTCGCATTTGTGAGATGGGTTTCTTGAAAATGGAAGCAAAAGCCCTAGTAAATCTAAGCGAAATACCTCGCAATTATGAGATGGGCTTCCTAAGGAAGGAAGTAAGAGCCCTGGTGAATCTAGGTGCAAACCCTTATTTTGCACTTGGTACGTGCTAAGTTTATTGTGCTATATAGAGTTGGTACACAGACACTCAATTTTGCTACACAGACCAATATCAATTTCTTAAAAAAAAAGTTTTGTGGTCACATGTCCATTGCAGGAGCCACTTGCGGCTAACTGCACCAAGGGCATGTGGCGCCACACCTCCCTTCGCGGCTGGTCCCCTTATACCCTCTAAAATTCTATTTTTTTCCTTTTCAGCATAATTATCAGCCACTTTTCAACCATACCCTTTTGGTCTTTTCACATTTCACTTTTTCAAGTGCCCACATCCCCATTTGCCTATAACTAGGCCTATATTTCTTCATTTTATATACCCCAAAGCATTTGTTAATAGGCTATTATAAGGCCTCGCCCGAGCACCAGTTAGATTCGCTAAAGGGAATCGAAATGCTCATTTGGAAAAGAACTTACGAGGAAGCCCTCGGGCTTATTTTTGATAAGTTTGAAAATTATTTCTTAGAGTTGCTACCTTAATTTATTTTTATTTGGGAAAATATAAGGAAAAAACCCATTTGACTCCAATTATTATCCAAAGGAAAAAAGATCACTAGCCTTGAAACCAAAGAGGATTTGGGGACTAGGTTTTTTATTTAATGTAACAAAATAAGTTTGACCAAGTAATATAAAAGTAAAAATATATTTCATGAACAATTAAAATGCATGAAAAATTTATAATATGCATGATCATTCAATCCATAAAGTTTATACACAATTAGAATTTAAAATAAAAGAGAGTCAATATTACAATGAAATCCAGACTTGGGGGATACCTCCTTTAGCCCTTATGGGTTTTAGGGAAGTCACACATTCCCTAAACTAAACCTAATAACTAAGTAAAGGAAAGCAAAATAAAAGCAAGTGAAAAAGGTGATAGGGGGGAGAGTTAGTTAATTTTAGTTGGATTCGATGCCTGAACCAAGCATGCCTACGTATCCCTTTGAATGGGAATTAGAACCCACAAAATTCTCCCTTATTGTGAAGGGGTTTGTTTAGCCTAGCCACTTTATCATGTCTTGATTGATTAATTAAAAAAGGGTTGAGTTAATTAATTAATTAAATTGATTACTAACTTGATTAGCTAGCAACCTAGATGAATCCATTTAATTAACTAACTAAAAGAGACATGGAAATTTAGACAAAAAAAATTAAAGGAAAAGAGCCTTACCTCAGATGGCGGGCGACGGCTAACTTAGGATGGTGTGTGATGGCTAGCCTTGGACGACAGGCGGCGGTTGGCTTTAGATGGAGAGCAGAGGCTAACTTTGGATGGCATGCGGTAGCTAGCCTCAGACAATAGGTGGCTACTGTCTTAGGATGGTGGGCGATAGCTAGCTTTGGATGGTAGGCGGCGGTTGGCTTTGGATAGCGGGTGGCGACTAGCCTTGGATGGTGGGTGGCGGCTAGCCTCAGATTGGAAAAACAAGCCTTGGGCAATAGACTTGTCTCAAATAAGCAGGTAGAAAGCCTTTAACTAGTTGAGTAGGAATCAAGGAGAAACCCCCCAACTTGCATTGCAAAGCAAGGAGCAAATACAAAGCTATTTGCTTGAAGTTAATGCTTTTCAAGCTTTGAAAGTTGGTTTTTTGAAGTGTAGAGAGGCCATTTATATATAGAGGGAAGGTTGAAGCATAGAAAACACAAATTTCCATTGTGGGAAACAGAAATGCACTTAGAGTACTGCATAAGCCTCTATGGCACTTTAGAAACCGTGTTGGTTCACCCGCTTTTCTTGTTTTTGCCCGTTCTCATTCATTTCTCATCCGTTTTACGCGATTCTAGTTGTGCTGTATTTGTTACTCAGCCTCAGATGATTTGAAAGGGTTCAAATGTCAAAAATAAATATTTTGGTTTTCCCATTTTGAGAGTTTTTCACTTTTGAAGGTTTATTTACCGAGCCTAAGTGCTTTTAAGGTTCAGACACATACTAGAAGGTGCAAAATTAAGGGTTCACAGCTATCCACTTGCTCTTTCTCTCTCTCCCTCCAATCAATCACATTCTTAATTAATTAATTAATCCACTTCTTATTAATTAACTAATCTTTTTAATTAATTAATTAATTAATCCTTTTTTAATCAATCTATCCAATGCATTTAATTAATTAATCATTTTAATTAATTTATGAATCACTTTCTTAATTAATCCATCCAATTACTTAATTAATCTTTTTAATTAATTAATCAATCTACTCAATCCAATTCAATTAATTAATTAATTAATTAATTAATCAATCAATCAATTTGACCCCGTTCTCATCCATTCTCCTTGAGTAGGATCTTCGCCACCCCGGTACTGATAAATGAAACTTTGGTCTAGTAAAACTTTTCATTTGACACATATAAAAGTATAATATCTCCTCTCACCCATCTAAATTCTCAAATCAAACACAAATCAATTAATTCGTAAACCCCTCCACTTAATTATGGAACAAACTATATAGTTTTGATCCCTAGTATCCATAAGGACTAGAGAGAACAGTTTTCTTAACTTATGGATGTTTACTTTACTTACTTTTTTTAATTTCCTCATACACTCATAATTATGCCATGATCATACATTTTAATTATCATCTTATAATTGCCACTCACGAAATCAATTTTTTAAAGTCAAATTAAATTTAGAAGCAAAATTTAGATTATATAAGACCAAAATTCTAGTCTCCACATCCTTTTTGATTTTAAATACTAATGATTTTATCTTTGTATATCTCAATTAAAAATTAATGAACTAGAGTTAAACTTGGATTTTTTCTTAATATTTTTTTAATTAAATAAAATTAAGATAGCGAGTCCTAGAAAATTTATAAAATTAAGCTATCCAAGCACGAGGGCTCCAACTGTGAGTCCAATCACAAATGAGCATTTTGATCCACTCTTAGCAGATTGAATTGCTACTCGGGCAAGGCCTCATAGCTAGCGACTCCATTGGGGACTTGGTTGCCACCTTTTTAATAAAGAAAAAGCAAAAATAAGATGATTACTATTTGTTTTGGTTTTTCTCCAAAATAATATCTATTTGGCTCACTTAAGTTTATTTTGGCTTTCATGCATCACTTTGCATAATAAAGGCACTTTGCCTAACCTTAGTTTTAGAGATGGTGAGTAGTATTGATTTGATAACTCTTTTTGAATATATTGGGAGATAGCGAAATTATTCCATCTTGTGATGAATCCCTAATCATTTTAGTGATATAGTGAGCAATCAATACTATTTGACCCACGTGAGACACCTTCACTCACATGTGGTTAGATATATTGATACTCTAGTGGGAAGGGGACCCTAAATCAAACCACTCTTCACCCTTGTGCATATAGTCATCCAAGCATTGATCCTATATTCCATGCACCATAATAATTAAGGCATTTCTACATATACCCATGAAATCTTTTTTACATGCATCATGACATTTGCATGCATACAAAACATAAGAAACTCAACAATAAAAGCCCAAAATCTAAAAGTCAAAATTTGTGGTCCGTCGACCCAAAACACATAACCACACTCACTAATTTTTGAACCCGGTGACCAATCAAACAAGAAAATCCTTTTCCTGACACCATTGCATTCATAGTATCTGCCATTTCGTCTAGGTTTTTGAGAGGTCCATTATGTTATTTACCTATTACACTTATACTAATAGGAATTAGTACTGAATCGGTAATGAATCACCTGATACACACTGATACGACTGTTATTTAGCAATACGGACGTGTATCAATAAAAAAAATTATTATTATATTTTTTATTTTATTAATGTAAATTATAAATATATTGTTTAAAAGACATTATTTTATATTTGTTTTATTTTATTAATATAAATTATTGGGATATTGTTTTTTACATTATTTATATTTCAATATATTTAGAATATTATTGATAATTTTTACAAAACTCATTTTTTTGTATAAAATTTTTATTTGTGGGTGTAAATTATTGATTGAATTTTACAATTTGACTATGTTTTATCTTTATATATTTATTTTCAAAAATTTAAATAATGGCTTTGTATAAATTCTAAATGAGTTAAGTAGACAAGACAATCCAAATCTTGCTTGACACTTTTTTTTGTTGGTGATTAATTAATATTATGGTATATTTATTTTTTAATTTTACTTTATTTACTTGGAATAGGTAGGTTTTTTTTTTTTTTTTTTTTTAATTTTTTATCACCTTATTCATCTTGAAAAGGTGGTTTTTTCTCTCATAGCTTAATAAAATAAAATTGATTTATTATTATTAGTTATCTAATTTGAATTTAATTTGTTGTTATTATTTATGTAAATTAAATTTTTCTAGACACAATTATACTTATTTAAGAGTTAATTAATTTAATACATTATATTTTGCATATTACATTTTTTTCTTATTGAATTATATCAGTT
>CANTUT010001208.1:0-7500 GCA_947687605.1 Reutealis trisperma
CATATATATATATATACATACATATATATGTATATATATATATATATATACATACTTACTTACATATATGTATGTATGTATGTATGTATGTGATAACTCTACATTCTTTGAGTTATTTTACGTATTTAAACTTAAATTTTAGCTCAATTCTCAAGAATTCAATAATATTATTACTTATTTTGAGAAATAAATTGTTCTACATTTTATAAATAAATTATAACATATTTTAAGTATTTTTATTTTATTTTTGCAGATCAAAATGATGTCACAATGATGCAATAAAATAAATGATGCAGGCGATGATTTCATAAAAATAATGATGCAAGCAATGATTCAAGTTTTCAATCCATGAGAAATAAATTCAATGGTTGGTGGCCAAAATTCAATGGTTGGTAGCCAACCTAACCATTTTTTATTATTGATGAAGGAATTTAATGGTTGGTGGCCAACTTAACCATCAATGTTGAATTTTTGATGTAAGAATTTTAATGGAACTTGAATTGTTCCACCAAATATGTCTGTAAATACCAAGCTTGGCATAGGAAAATAGCATCAAGAAAATCCATCAAAAAAAAGTAGGTAAAGAGATTTTCATATGCTTTCTTAGAGTAGATTTGTTTTATTTTTTATTTTGATCAAGAGGAGGAGTTTTTGGAAGCTTGAGTTCATCAAAGATTGTATCCCAAAACAAGTTCTTTCTAAAATCTATTCTGAAATTTAATTATAAGTTGTTATTATGTTTATTGTTAATTTAATTGTTTCTTCCTTTTTAACTATGAGTAGCTAGATTTATTTTTCTAGGATTTAGATGTAATCTCTTAATTATTTTATGGTGTTCTATAATTGATTGATTGAGTATTTTGATTATTGGAATTGATCTTTTATTTCAGGACTTAATGCTTGTAAATACTTGATCACTATTTACATGTTTAAAGATATTATGTGAAGTAGCGAGAGTGGAAGCATAATATTAGTTCATTAAGATATTAGACCTAGGGTATGTGTTGCTTAGAGATAAGAACACTCCTTTGTGATTGATAAAAGGATTTCCATAAAATTTAATGGGTTTATGTTAATTGCTTGTGATCACGAGAGTAGACATAAGGTTAACATGAATACTTGTGATTTATCTTGCGAGAGAACTTCACATACTTAAGGGAAAATCTAATCATTAATTCTAATAAAATTAAATCAACCAAGCAAGCATAAGAACACTATAGGTAATTAATTGATGAAATCTAAATCCTAGGCTTTACGTATATTGAATTAGTTTTTTAAATTTTGTAATTAATTATTCTATTGTTGGTTATAGTTTTAGTAAATTATTATACTACTAAATTACTTATCTAGATGATATTCTATCTAGGAAAGTGGTTTTTAACTGGGACCAGCTGTGACCCCTCCACTTACCTAGGAATTTATCTTGAAGTGATTTTTTAGTTCAATTATTTACACTTTACTTACCTATGTAATAGCACTAAATATCTAGTTTAATTTAAATCACAAGACTTTTTGTATGATAGTCCAGATAATAGAATATTCAATAATTTTGGTACTTGTCAACCCTTCCTCATGGGATCGATACTTATTTCATTACTATATTACTTGTTCATGACCTGTTCACTTGCAAAAATCGCGCAACAAGTTTTTGGCGCCGTTGCCGAGGAAGACGACTTTTGACAATATTAATTGATTTGATATATTCTATTAATTTAGACATTTTATGTTTTTAATTATTTTTATTACTATTTTTTTTAAGTTGTGTTTGTAGATTTTGTTCATGGATTTTAACAATTTTCAACATTGGACTTCTTATCCAAGTCCGAAATGTGGTCACAACGGAAGTTAGTATTTTGACCATGAATATTATTATCAACCTGACTTTTGAAACAATTATGGGTGGAATGAAAGACAAGGTATATAATCAAGTGAAGAGAAGTCATCCCTTGAACTTACATTAGAGAGGTTCATAAATTCCACTTATGATGAGGGTATGCCATGGAGGAAAAGTCGTCCCTTGAGCTTACATTAGAAAAATTTTTGGAATCCACTGAGAAAACATATAAGAATTGGGAAGAAAAAGACAGATTAGATGCCAAAGACAACAAATTGACTAACAACTATAAAAGAATTGAAGAGAAAATTGGACCGATGGTCAATTATGTGGAGTCAAATCAAGGTAACTTCCCAACTCACATTGAAGCAGACACATCAGAATAGAGCATGCAAGGATGTTTAATAGATGATGTCTCATTAGAAGACAAGTATGGTGAGGATGATGGTGATGTAAGGCATATGGGATACTATGAAGATGATGATTCAATTGAGCAGTTCCATATTGAAAAATTGGAAGAGGAAGAAGTACAAAATACTGGGGAGACCATTTCATATTTTGAGTGGTCAATGATCCATGAAGATGACTTCTTTTCTGATGATGAGATGGTCAATAGAAGTATTGATGAGTTCTCTAGTAAGGAGAATGAAATATATGAGAACCATAAGAATGAAACACTAGATTTGGAAAGCTCCATCTCTCCCAATATTCCAATATCTCTACCTTCCATCCCAATCCAAATTTTCACCCCAATTCAAATACCCACCCATCCATTACCTTAAATTCCATCAATTGATATCTATCCCACAACTGAACTTACACCATTACCATCTTTCTCTATGTGCTCAATTGTGGGAGAATCAAGTATTTGGCCAGTACTTATATCTTCCAAACCTTGTTTAGAGAGGGAACTTGGTTTTATAGAGGTTATAAAGAAAAAGGTAAGTGAATTTGGGTGGAGAATCTCAAAGTTGCAAGAGGTGCATGTAGATGAAGTGCAGAATTTGCTGAATTCCAAAGCTAAAAAATTAATAAGTCCATGGATAAATCTGTATGATCTTGCGCCTGGCAAGATCCAATTGAAGTTTCCAAGCCGTAAAGCGACAAAGATACATCTTTTACGGTTTATAATGAAGTGGAGGAGCAGCGAGAGCTACAATCTTTGCAAATTGCTCTTCATTCTAAAATATGGAGGCAAACAACATGATGAAACCTCCAGGTCCATGGATGAAGATGGATAACATTAACGTCCAACTAATACAACGTTAAAGAAGTGCTTCTTGGGAGGCAACCCAAGTTACTTGATTTTATTGTTTACTTTGAAAATTTTTAATTCCTCCTTATGTGTTTGGTTTGTTGTTTTTAGTGTTTTTAGGTGAGAAGATAAGTGCTGCAATTTTAGCTTTTTTTTTAGAACAAACTTCACTGCATGACTTGGATAAACTCAAATCAAGCTGGCTAGACTCATTAAAATTGGTGAAAGTCTATTTTTCTGCAATTATCGGGATTATATACTTTTTATATTATCCTCCTTGATGAAGATCTAGCTATAGTCAAGTTAAAGACTATAAATTAAGCGCTTTTGGGAGGCAACTGAAATTTCTAACTTCTTTAATTCTTTTTAATTTCTTTTGTTCTTTTGTTTATTTCGTTCTATTTTAATTTTGCTTTAGTGTTGTTTATGAGTTATTAAATAGGTTATTAGGAGGAAACCCAAGTTTTTTTTTTATTAAGTTTCTTTTATTTTTGTTTAGTTATTTTGTTGTAAGTTGTCTCTTTCATTTTCTTAACTAAGTTAATCAGATATGGAAGCATCTCTTGCAGCACTAAAAAACAGGTTTCCAACTCTTCCCCAAGATGTACTCAGAAAAATTGATGAACGCAAACTAGAAAGAATGAAGGCATTTAGGCATCTGAATCTTCCTGAGGATATTCATTGGATCATAAAAGCCAAAATATGATTGGCAGGTGAGCTTGATGACTCATTTATTAAATGTTTGCTAGGTACCGGGAGAAGTTCTTACTCAAAGAAGAGGAGAGCTAAGAGAATGAAAGTCTGATACAAGTGTGCAAGATGCAATTGCAGCACATGCTGTAGAAATATTGGATTTGCATCCATAAATCAAGAAGACAAAATTAAATTCATAAAGGATGGATTGAGTAAGGAGTCTATGGATAATATCCTATAGACTCTTGAGATACATCCTTGTGGACAAGTTCAACACACTTTTTTAGATTTATGAAAACTATTTAAAGAAGAGAAGCAGCGTTACAGTCTAGGAAATCTGACAATAAAAGACCCTGTTTGCCAGTTAATAAGAAAACTGGATGGGAAGCCTATCCTCAACTCATAGAAGGCGTATAAGCCGTTACTGGATGTAAAATCAGAGAAAGATGTGAGCCAAAATCATAACTACTATTTATAATCAGCTGTATCACTAACTCTTTTATTTTTTTTGATGCATCATTTTTTCTACATCTTGCAGTACTTTTTGACTTTTTAGCACCTATATTTTATTTTCATGCAGATTTTTCTATTGTCGACAACTTTTTAGTCTTTTAATGTTTGCTTTTAGTTTTTCAATGTTTTCTTTTTGACATTTATACACACAACATTGATTATTTTTATTTTTATTATAATTTTTGTTTTTATACTTTTTTCTGTCAACAATTATTTTATCCTATTGAACTGTTCTTTTACTCTTTTAGTTTCTTTATATACACATTCATTATTGTCAATATAAACACAACCCTTTCGAGAGATCTATGAGAGAAAATGGCAGAATCCTCAACATGCAAATTCAAAACTATTTGTGTCTTTTGTAGTCTAAACTCTGGCAAGAAAGAGAGTACTTGATAGCAGCTAATGAACTTGGTAGATTTTAGCTGAACGAAAAATTAATTTGGTGTTTGAGGGAGGTAGTTTAGGGTTAAGGGGTTGTGTTGCAAGTTCTGCATATATTAGAGGTACTAAAGTCTTAGGAATAGTTCTAAAGGCTTTGGATCGAAATAAACATATCACTGGTGGAACTATAGGTAATGAGTTACAGGTCAATAGCATGTATGAACGAATGGCATACATGAATCTCAATGCTGATGTTTTTATCGCGTTACCTGGTGGTTTAGAAACATTTGAAGATATTTTCACTATTGCATCTTGGACACAATTAACTATTCTTAAGAAGCCATAGGGATTACTCAATGTTGATGGTTTTTATAATGGTTTGTTATCTTTTCTCGATCATGCTGTGGAACAGAGTTTTATGACACCAGTGAATCGACGCATCCTAGTCTCTGCTTCAACTATTGATCAATTGATTGATCAACTGCAAAACTTTAAATCCGAACCTAATCCATTGATGGCACAGGTAGTTTGGCACCCTAGAGCCAATAGCAGTAAAAAGCGAGGACTAGATTTGAATCTCCAGTTATAATTTCCCTAACTCTTGTAGTTTTTTTTTATCATATTTTTTTTTTTTGGTTTTGTGTGTGTGTTTTTTGTTGCATTTGATCAAGCGAAGTTTTAGATCCGATTCACTAAATGTAAGATAACTGACTAAATAGTTACTTTTGTACTCTTGATACGCATTTTAAATTTATGTGATTTTCCTTTTCAAAAAAAAATAACTAACTCAAGAGTCATTCATACAAGATGGCTAAGTAAAGAGTACTTTTTGTGCTTTTGATCCGCATCTATATTTTTTTTCTCTTTTTCTTTTCTAGTTTTCAAAATAAAAAAAATTAAAAAAATAATAAATACAAAAAAAATGACATTTTCTTTTTTGTGTGATTAGTTTCTCATGCTTGCTTTTAGTATTGTTTCATGATATTTTATAGGAAACAAGGAAGTGGAATGCACGTTTTGCTTATAATTTGAAATCCACTTTTCTACAAGAGGGAGTATTTTCTTTCTTTTGGTTGGTTTCTTTGACATTGAGGACAATGTCTATTGTAAGTTTGGGGGAGGTTTAGTTTGTTTTTTATTTTCAGTTTTTTCTTTTGTGTTTTGATGAAATAATTTAAAATTTTTACTCTTTTATTGATAAAATATGCTTATGTTAAATAATTTGATGAAGGCCAATAATTGATTTTAATTGGTATTTGTGGACAATTTATTAAAGTATTTCAGGTTGAGCAACTATTTTGGATAAGAAATTAACTTTTATTAAGATTATATTTTGCTTTGCTTTGCATTATATTGATTGCATTGAATTTGTGTATGCTTACTTAGAGAGGGCTTCTACACATTTTTTATCTTCATTTGCCTCACTTATCTTAGAACATGTTTTTGTAAACTTTTGAGGCGAAATTTTGAATTCATTTTGAAAGAGAGATATGATTTAGGCATTGTTTGTTTAGTCTGTTACTTATATCCACCCTTATTTTAATTTTTTTTCCTAGTTTATCCCTTTGTGCCTTGTTAATTTTAGCCTTCTTTTCTTTGTTAATTAACCTTAATTGTTATCCTTCAACCTATTTGTGAGATAATTTTGTCAAGTTTACATTCTAATAAAGAAAAGGGAATTATTGAAGTTTTAAAAGAAAATAAGGGTCTCTAATAATTGAGAGTATTATTCATTGTAAAAAACCACCTTCTGCTTAAAATAAGTTTGGGGGAAAGCAAGAAAATTGAATAAAATAAAAATTAGTATTCTTGCTTATTTTTAGAATAATGTTGTTGGCAAAAAAAAAAGAAAAAAAAAATAAAAATAAAAAAATAAAAAAAAAATAGAAGAAGAAGAAGGGGGCTTAAAAGAAGAAAACATTAAAGAAGAATGATGCTTAAGATAGAAGGGATCCTTCATTAACATAATCCCTTTATTTGAACTATTGATTTTATTTTGTAAACTTAGCATAATTATCTTACTTTTGTTCATTTAGCCTTTTCTTTATTTAGCCAAAAGACCTTGTGTTAACTCCATTACAAGCCTAGTTAAGACCTATTGATCTCTCTTGATTTGTGAATTCCATTAGTGGAGATTGTTTGCATTAACATGCTTATGAGATTTGCACATTTATTTTATATCTTTTGATAGAGGCATTTAAAGATATCAGTGTGTATATGCCTATATGAAGTGCAACAATTTTTTTGCGATTGATTTAATCCATAGTTATTCAAGGCATGATTAAGATGAGGATTATTTTGAACCTAAGATAGAAGCTTGACTTGTAATACTATTGATATGTTGTTTGTGAATATTAATTTCTTAAGACCTTTGAAAAATTATTCAAACTAAGCATGAGAATATTAAATTTCCTTTTCGAAATAAATATTTAAAAGTTTAGAGTTTTATAGGTGTTTGTGGGTATCACTATTGGAAGCCCTCACGAGACTATAACTCGTCCTCTATGGGACACCTAGGGGTTTAAAGGCTTGTTGCATACTCTAAATGCAATCGTAATTTCCTACGAAAGTGGACTAGTTTAGGTTTTGAATTTTCTTTTGCTTGAGGACAAGCAAAAAATTAAGTTTGGGGGTGTGATAACTCTACATTCTTAGAGTTATTTTATGTATTTAAATTTAAATTTTAGCTCAATTCTCAAGAATACAATAATATTATTACTTATTTTGAGAAATAAATAGTTCTACAATTTATAAATAAATTATAACATATTTTAAGTATTTTTATTTTATTTTTGCAGATCAAAATGATGTCACAATGATG
>CANTUT010001208.1:17500-60000 GCA_947687605.1 Reutealis trisperma
GCTTTTATTAATTTGAATATTAAAGCTTGAATTTTTAGTTTCAAGGTCAACTCTATGTACAATCACATTACTTTACTATTACCTTCTTAATTTTCATCTCAAGTTCCAATGGTTTTTTTTTAATATAAAAAAAATCAAAATTTGAACTCATAATATCCTACATTTTAAAATAAAGCATTCAATTATTAACTTACAAAGCTCTTGCATAATAAAATAAGTAGCCTTAGTGCTCAAATGTTTTGCTTCATAGTTAAGAATGTCACAGGTTCAATTTCTAATCCATTCACTAATTTTCACACTTAAAATAACTAAATAAATTGAAATTCTACCCCAACTATCTTCCTACTTCCCCCTATCTTTTGGCCAAGGCCATCTGCCCTGGATTTGGAGCTTCCTATTTTAATTATTAACACAAAAAACTATATAACCTTTCTTTACCCTTTGAATGCAATCCAATAGGGAAAGCTAAAGCTTTTTGATGCGATTGTTACCTTCAATTTGAAATTTTTTTGAAACAACTCCTACTTATTTAAATAAAAAACTAAATTACCCCACTAAAAATAACATTTAAATAAAAAATAAATCTCAATATTGATTATTAATGATCATTAAACATATTAACAACAACAACACTAATAATAATTTTACCAAAAACTTAACAATAATCAACTATCAACTAGCAACCACTAGTAATAAGCTATCAGTTATCAGCTACTATAAACAGCTTAATCAAATGGGGTTATAGTACTATGGTATTAAGCAAGAAGTTTAATTCTAGGATAAGATTAGCTAATTATTTGGTTAATTAATTTAATGAGCCTTTTGCTATCTGACTTCTATGTCAATTACAAGGCCATGTTTAATCAATTATGATATATTTAATTTCTTTTTTTTTAAGACATTAGTAGATAAGTTTAGTGATTATGAATGAAATCAAACCTATAAGTTCAGTAACTATGACAAATAATGATAGTTTTTTGGCAGGCAATCAACACAGATATCCTAAAGGCTGAGTAAACACCCCAAAAAAATATAACGGCAATAAAAATAATAAAGCAAAGAACTAGCTAAGGCAGAATCATAGATAACAACAATATACATAGAAGTCAATTTAAATCTAGGCCAGAAAAATATTAAGAGCATCTGAGTATGTGAAAAATGAACTTCATACCTCCTTTACAAACCAATGCTCAAAAAGTGAAGCAGCTTTAGGGTGATCTTTTGGATCAAATTGCAAGCATTGTAGAATAAAGTCTCTTGAATCAGTAGTAAGATTGTTAGAAATTAGAGGCAACACATCTCTTACAATCTTAAACATTGACTGCTGGTACTCCAAATCAGGGTATGGGTGGTGACTAGTTAACATCTCCATAATGCTACCGAGGCTCCATATATCATCTCAAACCCATATCCTTTACTTGAATCAATAACTTCAGGTGCCATCCACCATGGAGTGCCTTAGCTAGACCTAATAGAAGTGCTTGACTCTATCATCTTTGCCAATCCAAAATTTGCAAGCTTTGCTGATCCACTTACATCAACTAATGTATTGGCACATTTAATATTCCTTTAAACTATATTTTGCCTATGAAGATGAACCATGTAAAACCTATCTTGTGTATGTTGAGACTTGGGAATTTTTAAGTTCATACTTTAGATAAAGCTTGTCAAGGGAGCCTTTACTTGTGAGCTTAAGAAAAATATAGAGAACTAAGGTAACCCTTTGTGCATTGTAATATTGGACTATTTTTGGCATACCTCAATTGACTTAGCTAAGTAAATCTCCTTCTACTTAGAAAAGTAAATCTCCTTCTCAACTTCTTTAAAGGAGCCTTCACTTAAAAACTTCATTTCCTTTAAGGCAAAAAAGAATCCTTCAGTATCATATCCTTCATACACTGATCCAAATGACCCATGCCCTAAAAGATCACCCTTTTTTGAACTTTCAATGTCAAGTTTTAGATTTGGGATGCCAAAGTGTTTGAATATATATTGAGTACCATGCCTAAAGAAAATTTTAAATTCTTACTTGCATTGCAAAGAATGGCCATGCATTGTATGTTGTAACATCATAGGAGATTAATATAAACAAGCAATTCAATAGAGTACAATGTAGTCAACCATTACATTCCTTGTTTGATTGTTATATTCAAGTTATATTGATATAATAGGACACAATCAAATGGCAAAAAATGTTAAAAAAAATAAGGGAATGTAATTATTATTTAATTCTTAAACTACAAAGGGTAAAAAGTCCCTGAGTTTTTTCATAATATATACTTTAGTCCCTATATTTTAAAACTGAATAAAATGGTCCCTTAGTCTTGTTTGTGTTATAACAATAGTCCTTCTGCTTTTTTTTTTTTTCCCAAAGTCCTTCTACTAGAGTTATATCAGTCAAAGTCATACAGCCAAGTTAAAATTAGAAAGAAAAAATATATTCCAAAAATACAGTTAAAAATTAATAAAATAATAGTAGATTAAAAAAACTATAACAAATATTAAATGCATGCTCCACTCCTTCTCTTTTGTACAATCTTTCTTTACTATTCTTTTCTTTTCTTTTTTTTAAAAAATAGCCCTAAATAATTTATATAAAAAGAAATGCCCAAATCAAGCATCAAAGTACAAAAGCTTCCAAAGTTCCCTTAAGATAGGTCGAAATGGAACCCAATAGATCAAATAAGAGAAACCAAAAAAAAAAACCATAATTCAATAATTCCATCCATTCTTCCTTCTATTCTTTCTAATTTATACCAAACTGAAAAACAGAAAAAGTATGACCAACCAAAATGAAATTCAACAAAGTACATAATGTAATAATTTTATATGCAACTAATTACCAAAGTTAAATCACAATCATGTAACTTAATGTCCATTTATATTACATTTCTTTTATAAGCATGTAGAGTAATTAAATTTCTAATGTTTTGATCAAGTGCCACCAAAAGTGGCCTAAATTTTCTAGTATGAAATTGATTATGGTTGATAAAATTAATTGAAATGTAGAATGGGAGATTAAATTTGCTCAAATTTATTAAATAGTATAATTTTTTAAATTGTTTTAGATTTATTAGTAGAATTCTATGCATATGTGTACATGTAAGGAATAGTGTGAAATCTATATGAAATATAGTAATCAAAATCCATATAAAGAAATACATCGTCATCTTAACTCTTTTTTGTGAAGAACAAATCTGAACAGTGTAATTATATATGTTGAATTAGCTTTAGTCATGTTCATGAAATATTTTTGAAGCATTCTTCATCAAAATACACTTGTCATTTCATCACTTCTCCTATCTACAAGCACAATTGCTTATCATAAATGATTGCTAATTAGTCACCTAATTGAGGATTGCTTGTTTTGAAATTGATGGATTTGCAAATGTCTGCTTTAGATAGGGATGCTACCTATCATGACATTCTTGGTGAAGCTCCACCTTATCACTTTCTTTGAGCTACTCCAGTACCTCACATTCTTGGACCTGCTCCACCTCATCACATTCCTGGATCTCTAGCTCATCAAATTCCTGAAACTCCTCCATCTCATCATATTCACAGACTTGTGCCTCATAATCTTCTTGGACTTGCAAAATTTGATGACCTTCAAAAAAGTAAAGGTATATTTGTTCAGTATGTGGAATTGTTGTCATACCATCATTGCTCTGTTGAAGAGATTCAATATTGTTGTTGGACTTTGCTTGAGTTATGTAGATAGCAACATACTCAATTTTTATTATAACTTTCATTAAAGGCTTCTCCTTTTGAAGAAGTATTGTTACACTCTTGTCTAAAGAGATCACTCCTAACTCGCTAGGCTAATGAATTACCAATCATTAAAATACGATAAGCACCACCTTTCAGAGACCAACATTAACAAGGATTTCTATTTCCATCTCCACACAGGATTCAGACAAGTTGGATACAATCCCTACTCTAAACATAACGCTAACAAGACTTCAAAAAGGACTCGAATTACTAGAAACTCTATATATAGCCCACCTTTCTCCATTATGGAGGTAAGAAAACTTTTTTTCCCTAAGAAATTCAAGTTACTTTCAAGTAGTCACCCTTTACTAACTTAAGCATCGGAATGGTCTCCTAGGCACATCGCCTAGACCCCTCTAATCATTTGTTTTATAGGTTATTTAGTTTGTCGGTCTGTATATTTGATATCGACCTTTCACTTAAGTACATCATTTGGTGGGGTGAGTGTGCAACATCCCTTCATTGAGATCCAATCAAGCTCCTCCACAAAGGCATGAACCTTGCTAATGAGAATAATGGACTAGGACTTAATTTATTCTCAGAGCTCCTATATAATGAAAGCCATGAAAACATGAACAAATAGCATGTTCATCCCTACGGTGGTTAATCTCCAATCAATATATATGACCCCGCTATAGAACAAAAAAATATATAAAATGCTGACCACCTTTTCAGATTTCACTAAAGAATTGAAAGAGCTAAAACAAGCAATAACCCAATAATCGCAAACAATAACCCTGCAGTAGCTTAGGCAAAATCAATGAATAGGGGATAACCAAGGAGTGATCCCTAAAGATAGAGAAGAACCATGGTCAGACAAAGAGCCAGTAGAGAAAGATCCCAAGGCTTTAGAAAGAAAAGTATAAGAAGTCGTGTCAAAGATCAGCATTAGAGTAAATGACATGGACTTCGCCCTTCATATAGATTTGCCGCTATCTGATAGTATTGTAATGGCAACATACCCCCTAAAATTCAAAATCTTAGCTCACATGGAATCATATGACTAGACAACTTACCCCAAAAGCCATATCCAAAAGTTTTGAACCATCATTAATGCCTAGACACACTTTTAGACCATGTCCTGTGTAAATTTTTCCCACAACGCTAAAAGGACTCACCTAGGATTGGTATCAAACCCTACCACTAAAATACATAACCTCATTTTCACAACTAACCAACCTCTTTCAAGCCCAGTTCATTACCTCCATAACCCAAAAAGATGTCAATCAATTTACTCACTATAGTACAAAGAGAAGAGGAAAGCCTCAAAAAATATATCGAATGCTTCAATAGGGAAGTGATTCAAGTGGATGATCTTAATAAAGACATTGCTTATACACTGATGCAATATGGAACCTCAAACCATGAGCTAAGAAAAGAGTTACTATCTAACCCACGTAAACAATTTCTACACTAATGGCAATGGCCCAAACTCATATTAGGGTTGATGATGGGATACGGGATTTCAGTAAGAGGAAGAAGTAAGAAAATACTTAAGCTCAAGAAAGCCATCACAAGGATCACCCATATTTGCCACCTAGAGGAAGCAAAGGCGGAGGTAGAAGAAGCTACCAGATAGATTGGTCTAGGGAAACGACCTCTTAATACACCCCCTTAAATACTAGCAGTGTTTAAGTACTGATATGGATAAAAGATACTAAAGAAAAAATATGTTTTAGTGCACTAAAAAGAGTGCTCCTAACACTTTATATAGAACTGCAAACAATCCTTCAAAAGGCAGAAAAAGTCAAGCCTAAAGGAGGTGTAGCAAAAGAAGATATCCAACTCAGAAAAACTATCCAAATTGGATCCATGTTAGCTGAAGATATAATTAGTCCTTTGAAAGAATTATTAAGAAAAAAATCCAGATGCATTCACCTGGTGCACAAATGTTTTAATAAGGGTGAGTGCTGAAGTCATAACCCATAGGCTGAACATAAATCTTACAATTAAACTTGTAGCCCAAAAAAGAAGGAAGCACTTGCCTGATAAATAGATCGCTATCACAAAAGAAGTTTAGAAGCTCTTGGATTCAGGGGTGATTCTCGAAGTACACTACCAAGAATAATTGGCGAATGTTGTCTTGGTCAAAAAACTAAATGGTAGCTTTCAAATGTGTGTAGATTTTATTAATCTCAATAAAGCCTATCCTAAGGATAGCTACCTATTGCTAAGCATTGATCAACTAACCAATTCTATAGTAGGACATGAACTCTACTCTTTCCTAGACGCAAAAGCAGAGTACCACTAGATATATATGCATGGCCTAGACTAGGAGAAAACATCTTTTATTACCAATCTGGGCATATATTGCTATAAAATGATGCCTTTCATATTAAAGAATGCAGAAGCAATGTATCAAAGGCTCATCAACCAAATGTTTAGGGATCGAATCGATAAAAATATGGAAGTCTATGTGGATGACATGATTATCAAAAGCAGGAAGGCCATAGATCATCCCAAAGATGTAGAGATAGTCTTACAAACCCTAAAACTATATAATCTGAAGTTAAACCATAAGAATTGTGACAAAATTGAGGTGATCTTTTGAATGAGCCCCCTACCAACAAAAGGAAGGTGCAAAAACTGAATGACCAAATTATGACTTTGGGAGGTTCATATCTTGTTATGCCAAGAAGTGTTAGTGTTTCTTCAAGATACTCAAAAATTTTAAAAACTTCAAATGGATAGAAGAATGCCAAAAGTCCTTCGAAGAGCTCAAGAAGTTTCTATTCTCCCCACCTTTGCTAAGCCACCCAGTGCCAAAAGAAGATCTTTACCTATACCTAGCTATAATAACAAAGACAATTACAACAATCTTGGTAAGAGAAGAATATGGGGAATAGCACTCGATTTACTATATCAATAGGGTATTACAAGATGCCAAACAAAGATTCCATAAGTTGTAAAAAACATGTGCTAACGCTACTTATGGCCACACAAAAGTTAAGACATTACTGTGAGGCTCACCAAGTCATAGTTTGAACCAATCTCCCTTTAAGAAAAATCTTGCAAAGACCAGAAACATCAAGGTGAATATCAAAGTGGTTCGTAAAGATTAGCAGTTTTGGAATAAGATATGAACCTCAAAAAGCAATGAAAGGCCAAATTCTTATTGACTTCACAGCAGAACTCACACCTAGAGAAGGAGAAGTATAAACACAGATTGAGAAAGAGAAGTGGCAAATGTTCGTTAATGGGGTAGTAAGGTCAGAAGGAGCAGGCATAGTCGTGGTAATCAAAGGTCCCTACAGAGTGATCATAGAGTACATTGTTATATTAGAATTTCAAGTATCCACCAATGCTGCAGAATATGAAGCCTTTTTAATAGGATTCAACCTAGCAAAGGAAATAAAAATGGATGAATTAATAATCTAGAATGACTCACAGCTCATAGTAAATCAAATTAATGGGGGATATACAATGAAGGAATATAACATAAAGAGATATTCAGAGATTGCCCAACGGGTACTCAAAGAAGAACACCATAAAGAGAGGAGCTGGGAGATAAAGCAAATCCCCAAAATAGAGAATAATAGGGCTGACGAGATCGCCAAGGCGATTGCCACAAGGAGAATCATTAGCCTGAAAAAGATCCCTATAGAAACACAAAAACACAAATATAATAATAGTGATGCCCACAAACTGGGAGGGTAGTTAGATAGCCCCGATCATCAAATATCTATCAGAAGGAGAACTCCTAGACTGTAAAACAATAGCCAGTAGAATAATAAATAGGGCAAAATGATACAGCTGGTATAAGGATGATTTATTTGACTGTCCAAAACTCATTTGTAGTTAAGATGCATAAGGATAGAAGACAGACAATATATACTCAGAGAAATGCATAAAGGAATCTATGGAGCACATGAGGCAAGTGCAAGCATTGCCCAAAAGGCGCTACTATTGGGTTATTATTGGCTGACCATAAAGAAGGATGCTATGGATTTAGTACGATGATGTACTAAATGCTAGGAACATGCACCCATTCCAAGATGACTATCAAGGGAATTAGCACCCACAGGATCGACATAGCCTTTTCAATAATAGGGGATCGACATATTGGGACCTTTTCCCTAGTTAATTAGGAAGGACAAGTTTCTTGTAGTAGCAATCTATCATTTGACTAAATGGATAAAGGCCAAACCCTTAGCAAAAATTACCCAACAGAGCACTACCAATTTCTTTTAGAAATCAATCATTTACAAGTTCGGTACCCAAAAGATCATCATAACAGATAATAGGAAACAATTTGATTATGCACCTTTTTGAGCTTTTTGTTGAGGCCTGAATATTGATCTCTGATTCATATCAGTCGCTCATCCACAAACCAACTGTCAAACAGAGGTAGCAAATCAGATTATCCTTCAAGGGCTAAAGAAAAGACCATAAGAAAGGAAGATGGGAGGATAAGCTATATAGTGCACTATGGAGTTATAGAACTACCTCTAGAGAATCTACAGGGAAGACACCTTTCTCTTTAGCATTCAGATCAGAGGCAATCGTACTAATAGAGATTGGGTTACAAAGCTATAGGATTGAGAAATCTAGAGAAATTGATCAAGAAAAGGTAATTCGAGCTAACCTAGACCTTCTAGAAGAACAAAGAGATCTAGCATATGAAAAGGCAATAGCCTACAGGCAAAAAGTCGCTTGATATTACAATCACCAAGTAAAATAGAGAATTTTTCAAGAAGGAGACTTAGTCCTAAGGAAAGTGGAAAAATCTAGTGGCAATGTAGGTGTAGGAAAATTACAACCAAACTGGGAAGGATCATACGAGATCGCCAAGGTACTAGGGTTGAAAGCATACAAATTAGAGGATCGCTAAGAAAAACTCCAACCTCAAACATGGAATTCAAATAATCTAAGAATTTACTTTTAGTAAATCCTTTTGTAAATTTTTTATTTTTCTAATTATTAGGATTATATAATTCTTAAGCAATAAAATTACAGATTCCTTAAAGAAAGGTAATAATTTTGTAGATTAATCAATAAGGGACAATAATCCCCACACTCAACATCAATAGGGGATGATATTCCCCACATTTGATATTGATAGAGGATAGTATTCCCCACATTCGACATCACTAGGGGATGGTATTCCCCACATTTGACATCGACATGGGATACTGTTCCCCACATTTGACATCACTAGGGGATAGTACTCCCCACAATCGACATCATCAGGGGAAAATATTTTCCACATTCCACAGGGGATAGTATTCCCCCCATTCAACATTCAATAAGGATAGTATTCCCCACATTCCACAGGGGAAAGTATTCCCCACATTTGACATCGCCAAGGGATAGTATTTCCCATTTTTAACATCATTATGAATAGGCATACAAAGGTGGCCAAAATTTATTAAATCTGAGAAGATTATAGGTTCCATCTAAAAATATTTTATAAAATAAAAAAGAAGCTTACGGCACAATATGAGTTAGAGGATAATAGATCACCTCTAAAAACTACTAAAATTAATGAAAGGTTAGCCCTAAGATCTATATATTAGCATTAAAGGCAAGTATTGGTAAAATATATTTCATTTTCATTAAAACATGGTACAAAAAAAAAAGAGTTATCCTAAAGAGAAATAGCTGGATCGACAGTAAGATTGCTAGTGAGGGTAGGAGGGTCAGCAACTTGAAAAGTTGGATTAAGATTATGATCGCCAGCTATAGCACCCTTAGCATCAGTCCCCTCTTCATCAAAAGGATAAATATCCTCCAAAAATCAAAAGTCTTGATTAAGGAATTTGCTTTAAAAGGTGGCTTGGACCTTCTTTTGAAAAGAGAAAAGTTGTGAAGAAAAGCCTTTAACAAATTTCTCAGCATCCTCTTTCTCTTTCTCATGAAGATGATGAACCTCTTCTCGGCTGATGTCCAATTTGAATAAGAAGGAGGAGATCTAGCTCAGCAGCTCACCTTTTAATTCTTTTCCCTTGGCCTTTTTTGCCTCCACAGCATCTTAAAGTTTAGAGGTGTGCTCTTTCTCTAGATTTTGTTTGGCTCGAGCCCACTTTGACTTATATATATATATATATATATATATATATATATATATATATATATATATATATATATATATATATATATATATATATATATATATATATATATATATATATATATATATATATATATATATATATATATATATATATATATACACACATATACATATATACATACATACATACATACATACATACATATGTATACATATATATATATACATATGTATGTATGTATGTATGTATATATGTATATATGTATATATATGTGTGTGTGTGTGTGTGTGTGTGTGTGTGTGCACATGTGCGCGCGCAGGTGTGTGTGTGTGTACACACATGCACACACATACACACATATATATATACATACATATGTATATATATGTATATATATATATATACATATATATATGTATGTATATAAGTATATACAAACACATAAGGAAAGGTAATCTTACTTTAAAAAAAATATAGCCATAAGCATATTTGGCCAACTGAGCATTGGAGAACTCTTTCCAAGGATCGGCATCGTCAAACAAATTAATGTAGTGCATTATGTCAATCGCTACCTCCAGATCCTGAACAATGGTGCTGGCACCATACTTTTTCTCCATCAATTCACCAAAATGCGTAAGTTCATCCAACAAAAGTTCTTTTAAAATTGGGTGCGCTCTCTTTATAACTTACCTTCTTCCTATGCAGGGCACTATTATGGTTGTTGCAAGATCTTTATAGCACTGGAGGCTGATGGTGGCTCAAGAATCGAAGGAGTAGTAGAAAGGGCTATGGTCAAAAAGGAAGGAGGATCCTTAATAGCTAAGTTCAATTGAGCTTTATTTTCCTTCATCCACTTGGCGATCAAGGATTTTGACATTTCTAAAAAGAAAAATAAAGTTAATACACATAAGAAAATAGATAAAAGAAAATAGATAAACATAAAAGTTAGAAGTTAGTATTAGTTAAGAGGTTAGTATGAGGCTTGGATTGAAGCTTCTTTTTAGGGCTATAGGTTTCCCCCAAAAAAGTGGTCATAAATCAAATATGAGCTAGAGATCATCTCCAGCTTCCAAAGTGCCTTCACTTGCTCCTTCTTATCAACTGTTAATTTCCTGGGATCACTACCCAAGGAAGGACTTACAACCTAATCTTTGGGAAGATCACCCCAACCCTTCTCATAAGAGATTATATTTTGTTTCTAATTTTTTAACAAGGGAAAGTAAAAGTCTTCCTCTCACATTGAAGGTTAAAGTGATCAAAGCCTTTCTTTGGAACAAGGTGGTAGATCTCCCTAACTACCCTTCTAAGGCCAACTAAGATTTTCCAAGAGTTCAGATGAAGTTGGTATATAAGGATGTTATACTCATGAAGGATATTGATATAAAGATGGGGAAGTGGAAATCAGAGACTGTGAAGCCTCGCCCGAGCACCGGTCCGATCTGTGGAGGGATCGAAATGCTCTTCAGGAGAAACTCCACGATTGGAACTCGCTGTGAGTTCGAAAAATTGATTTTTGTAATGTGACAGTTTTAAAGTGAGTCGCCACTTTAATTTATTTATTTTAATTGGGAAAATTAAAGAAAACCCAACATGATTGACTCCAAAATTTGATTTTATCCTAATGAAAAAGTGCACCAATTCGCGAGTGACCAAGGAGGGCTCGAGGATCAGGTTTTGGTAATTACACAATTAAGAAAATGTTATTTTCTTTAGTTTGGCTAAAAATGCAAAATAACTCTTGAAAAATGAATTTTTGTGTATGCATGAACAGGAATATAATGATGAATGAACAGATATATATATACATATATATATATATATATGATGTGATGGAATGACAATAATAAATAAATAGGCAATGATAAAACCTACTTAATTATTACAATATCAAAATAAATGAAATAAAGGGGATCTTTCTTCTAGCCCTTATGGGTACTAGGAAAAGCACACATTCCCCAAAATAAACTAAAATAAAATCACAGACAAAAGATTAATATGAATAAATCAAAAAAAAAAAACAGTATTGATAAAAAGATTTTGGAGTTGATGCCTTTCAAATTGGCAACCTGCGTATCCTATTGAATAGGAATCAAACCCCATGCAGTTCTCCCTTCTTGCGAAGGAGGGGTTTTAAAAATGTGTTGGTTTGCTTATTAACTTAATTTTGATTCTTAAATTAATAAGTTTTAGATCTTTTCAGTTTTAGACCTAAAGAGAATTCTAGATCTGAATTTAGAATTTTAAAATAAGAAAGGGATTATACCTTTGCTTTCCTTGACTTTTGGACGAATGGAACTAGTTTTGCTCCAGATCTCAACTCTACCATGAATTCAAAGGAAGCTTGGAATTTGGATCTAGAAGCAGCAAATATGTGAGTATAAGAACGAAAATATGCTTTGAAATATGCATGAATAACTTTGAAATGCTCTAGAATGCTTTAGAACTCGTTGGAAATTGTCAGAAGTCATGCCAAATGAGGCTGGAGGAGGCTCCTATTTATAGAACTGACAGAGGAGGTGCCAGCGGTACGAACGGCGGCGCCGGCGATAGGGGCGGCACGACCGACACGCCGGCCGTCTGGGCGGCATGCCAGACGTGCTCCAGACCAGCGGCATGCCTTTGATGCCGCACTGGTGGCCTTTTTTTCCATGGCACAGGATGCGTGCCACCTCTTGGGCGGCACAAAAAACGTGCCTCCCAGCGCCACTCACGCGGCTCAATCCGTTTCTGTCGTTTCGGGCCCGCTTTAGCTCTGATTCGAGCTCTGCTTGATTATGTGGGTTCATAACTAAAAGATGGTCGACTGGAGGTGAAAAGATTTAGGAAATTTATTTTTCTATGGGGCACTGCCCCGCACCCCGCAAGGGGCGCAGCCCCTTTGACCCCTGCCCGCTAATCGGCTAGCGGGACCGCCGTATGCGTAGCGCCCTATTCCTAATAGGTGTCAAGCTGTAGCCAAATCAGGAGGTGCAAATTTGAGGGTTCACAGAGACCAAAATCCAAATCCTCCAAATAAATTATTTGATCCTTCTCCCCTAATTTTTAGTTTGCAAAGGTCTTAAGTTTCAATAATTTAATTTTATAGTTTGGGGGAATATCATAAACATCCCTAATTTATTCTAAGCAATCCCTATGTAGCTTACAGGGGAACTTTTCTATTCCCCATTGAGGTTCGACGTGTTTTGGCAATCTATAGATAAAATAAAAATGATTGGAGTAGAATAGGGAACAAGAGTCAAATCGTCAGGAATGTAGGCAAAGTTTTTTTTTGGCCCTATTTTTGGATTTATTTTTAGTTTTAATAACCCTACCAGTATAAAGGGTTTTAGAGGAGGAAGAGCAATCAGACAAAGTACCCTCGCTGTCCTGGCCATCCCTAGAAAGGTAGCAATTTTGGCTATCTTCGAGATCACTCATTTAAAAAAAAAAAAAAGAGAGAGAGAGAGAGAGAAGAGAAAAATAAAAGGAAAAAGAAAGAGCAACTTACTGGTAATTAGAATTAGGTGATAAAATAAGAAGTAGTGAAACAAAATGCTAGTAGCAACCTAGAGGAAAAACATAAAGAAATCCTTGAAGCAAGAAGGAAAAAGAAAAGGAATTTTTTCTGAAAATGGGTTAGCAGGGGGAGTAAGGAGTAACTAGCAGTAGCAAAAAAAATTAAAGATAAATATAAAAACCCTAAAGAAAATGAAGGCAAGCCAACTTATAAGGTGAGAGCGGAAACAAAACAGTCTAATTGTATGTGGACTGACACATGACACGTGGAGTAAAAGTGTCCTTAAATTTGAATTTTGAAATAAATAATAGAGGTGGCTTCAAGACATTTCTTGAGCATTAGAATAGATATGATGCTTTACTTACTTAGGAACACTTAGAGTAACATTATTAATATAAATCGTCATTACAGTAGGAAGATCAATTTTCAAGTTTTTAACTTAAAAAACTAGTGGGGGGACAAGTTTGACACTGCTATCTAAAGAGATCACCCTGGCAAGTTATGATAATGAATTACTGTTCATTAAAATAGGATAAGCACCACCTTTTACAGACTAACCTTAATAAGAATTTTCATTTCCATCTCCACATAGGATTTGGACAAGCTAGATACAAGTCCTACTTTAAACATAACGCTAGCAAGACTCTAAAAAAGACTCAGATTACTAAAAACTCTATATATAGCCCACCTTTCTCCATTATAGAGGTAAGAAAACTTTTCCTTCCCTAATAAATTCAAGTTCCTTTCAATTAATCACCGTTTACTGACTTAAGCATCGGAGTGATCTCTCAGACACATCACCTGGACCCCTCTAATCATTTATTTTATAGGTTATTCAGTTTGCCAGTCTATATACTTGAGATTGGCCTTTCACTCAAGTACATCAAGTATGATTAGCATGTCCATAAATGAAAAAAAATCAATGTCCACATTAAAGATTGTTTTTGTAATGGATAAGTCCTTTAGGATATAGCCAAGTGAGAGAATCAAAAGCATGTGAAAGACATCAAGGATCACATGAAGCAAACAGAGGATTGTAAAAAATAGATACCTTCCATAGACTCAAAAATTATCATGTGAATGATATATGAAAGGCCTAAGAACTGAGAGAAACTAGAGCTCACACAAATATATGAGAGTTAGGAGTGTTGCAAACATCTATCTATCACCGCAAATGCACAATAATACAAAATTAGTAACCAAATCATTGCTCTATGTTGCTTGCTGAATAATTTATACCATACTAACATTGCTGTATAAAAAGAGGATAAAACAGCCCAAAATATAGGCTCGCATACAATGAGCTTGCTGTTGGTTTTGCATGGATTGCAACATAAGAAATTGAACATATCTTGATCATGAAAGCTAAGTTTGAAAAATGAAGGTCTAATAAATGAAAGGGTATTTTATTACTGTAGATATTGTTGTTCATTCTTGTTGCTTAAAATTATCACTACATGCACTATAGTAGAATGTTAACTCAAGCTTTATTTTCCAAGATCCAACTAAGACCAAATACAAGTCAAAAAACACCCTAGATCCTGACAGATCCAAACCATGCCATAGCCTTAAGATTAAAATAACACCTTAATTAGTAACCTAGAACCCTTCCACCTGAAAACCTTTCACCAATAAGCAATCAAATATAGATCCATATATGGGGATTCAGCCTATAGCAAAAAGAGCAAGAAAAGACTCCATAAAAGGAGAGCAAGAGATCCAAGTGCCAATTCAATGCCCAAGTGAGCCCAGATACCAAGAAAGGGAAGCAAAACATATTCAAATTGAAAAGAACAACCATATGTTCAAGACAAAAACATAATAAAGTTAGATATCAAAGGTAGTTAAAAGCAAGTAGTCTATAAAACATAATGATGAGGACCAAAAAAGACCTCATATAGGGGTCCACATTTGTTTGCCCTTATACACTAAGAAGGGGGATTGAATTGGTGGGAATTAAAAGATGGATAGAAAG
Source organism: Reutealis trisperma (assembly GCA_947687605.1). Taxonomy (NCBI): domain Eukaryota; kingdom Viridiplantae; phylum Streptophyta; class Magnoliopsida; order Malpighiales; family Euphorbiaceae; genus Reutealis; species Reutealis trisperma. Next base: position 32,757 of record CANTUT010001208.1, read on the forward strand.
AGATAGGGAAGGAGAATGAACACAATCAATTTTATAGTGGTTCAGATATTAATGAACCCTACATCTACTCCCCAATCTCAATTAGGTATTCTACTACTAGATGATGCTTACAAAGAGTTTCAAACTCACTCCAAACTTACAATATGTTTTCAATGGCTCACACACAATCCTTACAAGTGTTTCCCTTAGGCACACACTTAAACCTATACAAGGGTTTTTTAATGGCTTACTCTTAACCCAATGATATGTGTTTTTAAGGCTAACACTCAATCCTTTGAGCTATTAATGCTCTTACAACAACCAAATGATAACAATTAAGAGGTAAGGCTTTGAGAATTAAAATTGCAAGAGTTTGGCTTGAATGAAAGTTGTTGGATACTTTATGAGGATCTTTGGAGGTGGTATTTATAGCTTCTTCCCTCCAAATTCCCATTACAAAGAGATACCAAGAAGGATTCTCACAACAGCCACAATATCTTGCATTAAATGCACTGTCAGAGCTGGGTTGCGGTCGCTAAGCATTTTTCGCAATTGGGACTTTATTTTCGCGGTCACGACTAATATTTCGCAGTTGCAATCTTCATAATTCACAATGGCTATATCATACGTGGCATCTTCTCATTGGTTTTTCAACTATCTGTTGGAAGCTTGAAATGCTATATGAATTTTGCGATCGCGACTTCGAATTTGTGGTCGCGAATTAGGGATCGTGCAATTGGTTGCAGTCATGACGGAGGTTGCGATTCTTTCTGAGTCTCAAAGCTGAAAAATGAACAATTTTCCTTCTGATTGTCTTGATCACAAAATCATGGTCACGGTCGCGACTTTTTTGTTTTGGGCATGACTCAGAAGTCAAATTATATACTTTGGGAGATTTTGATTTCCTTTCAATTTCAATCAATAAATATGATATATTCTGTAAAACAAACACTTAAAAAAATTAGATAGCTTTCAATTTGATTAATAAGATCAAAATAGAGACTGACTAAGTTTTGAAATAACTTAGGTTAAGAATCTCCCACTTTTTGATTTTGACAATCAAATTGAACTTAAATATAAAATAGAAGTTAAATGTAAAATACCATTCAATTCATCAAGAGTTCTCCCCCTTAATTTATGCAACAAATGACAAAAAAAATATAAAATGGAGAACATATTCTCAAAGTTATAATCAAGTGATGTTTATTTAAGTTCTATGTTTCTCCCCCATTGGCAATATCAAAAAGAAATATAGAAAAAAAATATATTACAAAAGGAACAAAATAAAGAATAAACAAGATAAAAATAGAGAAAATAGATAATTGTATTAATTTGAAATTGATTGATTCCACATTACAATGCATGAAAAACATAAAAAAGAAAATTTGAAACAAAGCAAAAGTAAACAAAAGAAAAAAGAAATTTTAAAAAGGAAATCTAAGAATCTCCTCTATCTTTGGGTTCCTCTTCTTCTTGACGAGGGGCCTCTTTTTGTGTCTCCTCCTCTTCTTCTTCACTAAATTGTCAATCTTGGAGGTTGCAATGAGGAAGACCCATATGACCTTGCATATCAAATATGTCTTGGTGAATATGGTCTAGAAGGGAAAGTCTCCTCAAGACTTTACAAAGAAGTTTATTGGTTTCATTTTGAGGTTGAGATTGAGGGACAATAGGTGCTATTAGGGGTTCTTCCTCTTGAGCTTGACTAGGTTCACCTATCACAACTCTTGATCTTTTCCTAGTCCTCTCTTGGATTCCAACATCTCCAAAAATATAATCATATTTCCCTTCCTTTTCTCTCAATGCCTTAGCATTGATCATATATTAAAAGTCAATAAGGGACTTTTTTATTGGTCTTTGGAGAATGGCTATGTTGGGTGGAGTAAGAACCCCAACATGGTTGGCTATTGTAGAGATGTGGGAAAAGAGTAGAATGGTGCCTTTTTTTGTTGAAGAAAGGTGAAGAAATTGGTCTACTAGAAACCTAATGGTTTAGATTGGTTTTCCCTTGACAAGACCATAGAGGAAGAAGAGATCTTTTTGGGAAACCTTTTCATTTCCATCCCCTATAGCATTTATGATGAGGGTGACAATCCGATGAAGAAGCCAAAGAGAAAGTGTTTTGATGTGTTTAGCTAAGAAGGACTTTGGATCGAATTTGGATTCAATGGAAATTTTGGTCCAAAAAGAGTTGAGGTGAAGGGAGAGATCATTGATGGTGTAGGCACCCTCAATTTGGAGACCAAACATGTTAGTAAGATCACTAAGAGAAAGCTCATAGAGGTGACTAAAAAATTAGAAATCGATGGCATAATGGCCACGGGTAGGATGAAGTTTTTAGTAGACAACTAGGGTGGCAAGGAATTCCCTAGTTAGCTCATCATATCCATCTTCATCTACAAAAACAAATTGCTCCCATTCTAAATTTTTGAGGTAGCCAATGATGCTATCCTCAATTCCTAAAATTTGAGACACACTAAGGAAGGAATTTTGTATGGTAAGATTGTTTTCTCTTGAATCCTAAAAAAATTTTGTTTTTCCTCTTGCGTAATACCCCTCATGAGTTCTTGATGAGAGGGTTGAGAGGTGGTTTGGACTTCTTTCCCTTTTCTAAAAGGTCTCCTAGAAGCCATGGATGGAGAAGTGGATGGAGAATGAGAAGAAAATTGAAAGTAAAATGAGAGGAGAGTTGGAGAGAGTAGGGTTTTAGCTTAGAAAAGAGTTTGGAGATGTTTAAGAATAGTTAAACTTGAAATATGAGGGTATTTATAAGCAAAAATGGGCTGGAAAATGGTCAAAAATGGCTAGTTTTGCATTAAATTGATTTTTGCCTATTGAAAAACGGTTAGTTTTGAATGTTGCAAAACTCTGAGTCGCGACCGCGACTGCCTAGTCATGACCAAAACTTTTGAAAAATTCAAAAATTGTGTCTGCGATTCAGCAATTACAGGTGAGATTCAATAAACTGATCAGCAACGGTCAAAAATTTAAATTTCGTGACTGCTATATATATGTAGCAATCGCGAATTTTGAAAAAATAGAGATTTGTGAAAATATTTGATGAAGGATTTATGCAATGCAATTGGTATTATAACTCAAGGTCAAAATAAGTGCAATTATATATTTCATATACCAAGATATCAGCAAGTCATTGAAAAGAAATTCAAGTAATTAAAGTCAAATATACCAAAAATCAACCATAAAGTGACCAATAGGCAACCAAAAAGTAACCATAAAGCAACCAACAATGTACAAAATTAAAAACTTGATTTTGATTGAATTAAGAGTCACCTCAATTCAAGATTAAAATAAAATATGAATAAGAATGTCATAAAATGCATAAAATTTTGATATGTATGAAAAACTATATGTGATTTTGAAAATCTAGCTCCCATCAAGCATAGCAATTTCCCTTTTTATGAAATTTAATCTTTCTTCATTTAAGGGTTTTGTGAAAATATCAGCAAGTTGGTTAGTTGTATCAATAAATTCTAACACAGCATCACCATTTTGCACATGATCTCTCAAGAAATGATGCTTAATGTCTATATGCTTACTCCTAGAATGTTGGATGGGATTTTTGGAAAGATTTCTGGTACTTATGTTATCATATTTGATGAGAATGTGATCAATCACTTGACCATAGTCCTTGAGTTGTTGTTTCATCTAAAGAACTTGAGTGTAACAACAACCCGCCACCACATATTCTGCTTCGACAGTGGATAAGGCTACTGAAACTTGTTTCTTATTAAACTATGAAACTAAACATTCACCAAGCAAATGACAAGTTCCAAAAGTGCTTTTTCTATCAAGCAAGCTACCGCCATAATCTGCATTTGAAAAACCAATTATTGTAAAAGATGAATTTCTAGGATACTAAAGCCCTAAATGCAATGTGCCATGTAAATACCTCAAAATTCTTTTAACCGCATGCAAATGAGATTCTTTAGGACAAGATTGAAAATATGCACACAAACAAACACTATACATTATATCGGATCTAGATGCCATAAGGTAGAGAAGAGAACTAATCATACCTCGATATTTCTTCTCATCTATAGGCTTACCCTTTTCATCTTTGCCAAGCTTAGTTGATGTGCTCATTAGAGTCTTGCTACATTTGCAACCATCCATGCCAAACTTCTTAAGAAGCTCTCTTGTATATTTGGATTGGTTGATGAAGATGCCATCTTTGCATTGCTTGATTTGTAGTCCTAGGAAGAACTTGAGCTCACCCATCATGCTCGTCTCAAATTCCATAGTCATACACTTGGCAAATTCTTTACAAAGATGTTCATTAATAGCACCAAATACAATATTATCAACATAAATTTGAACAATTAAAGTGTCATCTTTGTGCCATTTTACAAAAAGTATTGTGTCAACTTTGCCCTTAACAAAATCATTTTTCAAAAAAAATTTACTTAACCTTTCATACTAAGCTCTAGGAGCTTATTTCAAACCATATAAGGCCTTAGTTAATTTAAAGACATGATTGGGAAGTTCATGATGTTCAAAACTAGGGGGTTGCTCAACATAAACTTCCTCCTCAATAAATCCATTTAAAAAAGCACTTTTAACATCCATTTGAAAAAGTTTAAAATCCAAATGACATGTATAAGCAAGTAAAATTCTAATAGCCTCTAATCTTGCTATTAGAGCATAAGTTTCATCATAATCAATGCCTTCCTCTTGGTTGTATCCTTTGGCAACCAATCTAGCCTTATTCCTAGTGATGAAACCATGGTCATCTAACTTATTTCTATAAATCCATTTACATCCAATAATGGGATGATCTTTAGGTCTAAGAACAAGTTCCCAAACTTTGTTTCTCTTAAATTGGTTGAGTTCCTCTTGCATAGCAATCACCCAACTCTCATCATTAAGAGCCTTATCAATGGTCCTTAGCTCAATTTGAGAAACAAAAGCAAAATTATTATCAAGGCTTTATAATGAGATCTAGTACTTACACCCTTAGATGGATCACCTATGATTTTCTTTGGAATGATTCTTGGGGTATCTCCACTCCTTAGGAAGTTCTTAAATATCTTCCTCTTGTGGATTTGATTGATCCTCATGATCTTGTTGGTTTTCCACTTGGTCTTCAACTTCCTTTAGAGTCTCATCTTGATCCAATCTAAGCTTTTCAAATTCACCTATAAGATCATCAAGAACACTACCTTTCCTAAGATCAAGTTTACTATATTCATCAAATACAACATTCATAGACTCTTCAATTACCATAGTCTTTTTGCTAAAGACTCTATAAGCTTTACTAGTGGTGGAATATCCTAAGAAAACACCTTCATCGGTTTTAGAAGTAAATTTCCCAAGGTTATCCTTAGTATTTAATATGTAGCACTTGCAACCAAAAACTCTTAGATATGAAATCTTAGGCTTTCTTCCATTCCATAACTCATAAGAGGTTTTATTCAAAATCTATCTTTTAAAAACTCTATTTGAAATGTAACATGAAGTGTTAACAACTTCTGCCCAAAAATAAGTTAGTAAACCATATTCATTAAGCATATTTCTAGCCATTTTAATCAAGGCTCTATTTTTCCTTTCTACAACACCATTTTGTTAAGGTGTCTTAGGAGAGGAAAAATTATATGAAATTCCATGCTCAATGCAAAAATTTTCAAAAAATTCATTTTCAAATTCTTTTCCATGATCACTTCTAATTATGGAAATGAAATAGCCTTTCTCATTTTGAACTCTTTTTACAAAAATTTTGAATGCATCAAAAGCATTACTCTTATGAGTTAAGAAACTAACCTAAGTGAATCTAGAGTAGTCATCAATAAGTACATAGGCATACATTTTTCCACCTAAACTAGCAACTCTACTAGGTCCAAACAAATCCATATGAATAAGTTGAATGGGTATTGAAGTACTTACAATATTTTTTGATTTGTAGGATGACTTGTGTTGCTTTCCCATTTGGCAAGGTCCATATGTCTTATCCTTTGAGAATTTGATCTTTGGAAGTCCTTTAACAAGCTCATCTTTGCAAAGACTATGAAGAAGCTCCATGCTTGCATGTCCAAGCCTTCTATGCCAAAGCCAAGATTCATTGCTAATAGACATGAAACACTTGACATCTTGGTTAGCCAAATCATCTAAGTCAATCATGTAGGTATTACCCTTCCTTTCACCCTTAAACACTACATTGTCATTAACTAAAGTGGTGACAGTGCATGCTTTAAAGTCAAAGGTGACTTTATTACCCTTATCATATAATTGATTTACATTAAGCAAGTTAAATTTTAAACCATCAACCAAAAGAACATTTTCAATGAGAGAAAGATTGTTCTTACCAATGATGCCAATGCCAACTATCTTACATTTGGCATTGTTACCAAATGTGATGTTTCCACCTCTCTTTTCTTTCAAATTTGTGAAGAGACTTGCATTTCTGGTCATGTGTCTTGAACATCCACTATCTACATGCCATTTGTTCTCCTTGGTGGTGGATTTGAGACACACCTACAAGAAAAGATTAATCATCTTGTTTTAGGTACCCAAATATACTTGGGTCCTTAGGGGTTAGCCTTGGAAGGGTCCTCAAGCTTGAGATGAGCCTTCCTTATATAACAAAATACGTTTATATGACCATCTTTCATACAATAATGGCATTTGAGTTTTGACTTGAAGGTTTCTTAGCCATTTTGTCAAAAAATTTTGCTCTTTTCACAACATTATGACATGAATGCATACAAGGATAAGTATTATGTTATGATTGTGGATGCCTTTAAGCATACCTCTTTTGATAAATGAATGCATGGTTAACTCTTTCAGGCTTAGCTCTTGAGTCTAATGTAACCCTTTAAGTCTTTTTGGGACTTGGAGGTTTAGTGTGTGTTTTCACTTCCTTTTGAATTACCTCAATGCTAGAGGTTTAAGGAATTGTAGCCTTTATGAACATAGTGGCTGAGGATATGGATGGAGATGAGCTATCAAAGCCAAGACCATGTCTCATAAGGGGTGGCCTTTATGATACAATAAGAGTATCCAAGGCTTCTTTTCCTTTGTGAAATTTTGAGATTGAGTTTCTTAATTCTTCAACCTCAATTTTCAAAGCATTGTTTTCTTTATATTAAGAATTAAAAGAGGAGTTTTTAGAAGTGATTTCCTCCAATGAGCTTTTTAAGCTAACATTGGAGGTTTTCAAGCTTAAAATAAGTTTTTCTAATTCTTTAAAATTCTCCTCCAACTTAGAATACTTTTCCTTAAAAAATTTCATTTTTGATTTATACTTTTTGCATTTCAAATTCATAGCTTTAATTAGCTCATCCTCATCATTCATATCATCATAATATCATCACAAGATTGAGAGTTAGAGCTTACCTTATTTGATGAGTCCTCTAAGGCCATGAAACATAAGTTTGCAACATCCTCTTCCTCTTCATCACTTGAGGAGTCATCATCCCATGTTGCTTTGAAGCCCTTCTTCTTCTTCTTCTTCTTCTCCTTACCCTATTTCTTTTTCTTCTTAATGTTGGGACATTCTATTTTTATATGACCTTGCTTGCCACATTCATAGCAAGTAATGTCATTCTTCTTTTCTTTGCTTGAGTTTGAGTTGTAATTTGATGATGATCTCCTAAAGGGCCTCTTTTCTTTCTTTCTTCTCTTAATGATGTCTTTGACCCTTTTTAAGAGCATAACAAGTTCTTCATCATCATCATCTTTACTTTCCTCTGATTCACTTAAGCTCCCACATTCCTTTTTGCTTTTGAGGGAGGATTTAAGAGCTAAGGATTTCTTTTTCTCCTTCTCTTGATTCTCTTCCTTCTTTATCAATAGAGACATTTCTTCGGTAAGGAGTTTTCCAATGAGGACATCGGTAGGAACCTTTCCAAGATCCTTATTAGCTTCTTCTATGCTAGCAATTCTAACTCTATAATCTTTCTTTAGGAGAGTTTTGATAATATTGTAGTTTATATTGCTCAAAGTGTATACTTTGCCCAATTTCTTCATGTTGGTGATAAGGGCTAAAAGCCTATTTATCATGTTCGTGACGCTTTCATTGGGTTTCATCTTGAAGAGCTCATATTCAGTTGTGTACAACTTCTTTTTCTCCTTGACTTGCTTAGTTCCTTCATAGTAGTTTTCTAAAGATTTCCAAATGCTAAACGCACTTAAACAATATTGAACTCTATCACATTCTTCTCTTGAGAGTGAACTAAGAAGAATTGCCATGGCTCCCTTATTTTTCCATTAGCTTTTCTTTGTGCATCCACCCATTCTTCTCTAGGGACCAATTCTTCAACATCATCAACTTTTCTTGATGGAGGTTTCCATTCTTTGATTATGCAATCCCATACATCAATGACATCACTATCAAGATATACCTCCATTCTATATTTCCAATGTGCATAATCAGTACCATCGAAGTGTGGCTTGAGGTGATGCATCCCTTCATTAGCCATTTTGATCTTTTCTCACATAATTAAGCTCGAAGAATGAGACCAAAACTCTAATACCACTTGTTTGCCCATATGCACCAATAAGGGGGGTTGAATTGGTGGGAAATTAAAAGATGGATAGAAAGAGATAGGGAAGGAGAATAAACACAATCAATTTTATAGTGGTTTAGATATTAACAAACCCTAAATCCACTCCCCAATCTCAATTGGGTATTCTACTACTAGATGATACTTACAAGGAGTTTCAAGCTCACTCCAAACTTACAATGTGTTTTTAATGGCTCATACACAACCTTTACAAGTGTTTCCCTTAGGCATACACTTAAACCTATACAAGAGTTTTCTAATGGCTTACTTTCAACCTAACAATATGTGTTTTCAAGGCTAACACTTAACCCTTTGAGCTATTAATGCTCTTACAACAACCAAATGATAACAATTAAGAGGTAAGACTTTGAGAATTAAAATTGCAAGAGTTTGGCTTAAATGAAAGTTCTTGGATGCTTTTATGAGGGGCTTTGGAGGGGGTATTTATAGCTTCTTCCCTCTAAATTCCCGTTACAAAGAGATACCAAGAAGGATTCTCACAACAACCACAATATCTTGCATTAAATGCACTGTCAGAGCTAGGTCGCGGTCACTAAGCACTTTTCGTGGTGGTGATCTTCATAATTCACAACAGCTATATCACAAGTGGCATCTTCTTGTTGGTTTTTCAACTATCCGTTGGAAGCTTGGAATACTATGTGAATTTCGAGGTCGCAACTTCGAATTTGTGGTCACGAATCAGGGATCGCGCCCTTAGTCGCGGTCCGTCGCAATTCTCTCTAAGTCTCAAAGCTAAAAAATGAACAATTTGCCTTCTGATTGTCTTGGTCTCGAAATCATGGTCACGGTCACAATTAAGTAGTAGCAGTCGCGACTTTTCTGTCTTGGGCATGACTTAGAAGTCAACTTATATACTTTGGGAGATTTTGATTTCCTTTCAATTTCAATCAATAAATATGATATATTTTGCAAAGCAAACACTTAAAAAAACATTAGATAGCTTTCAATTTGATTGACAAGATTAAAATAGAGATTGATTAAGTTTTGAAATAACTTAGGTTAACAACATTTTTCCCTATAAATAAGTAAAAGGAAAGGTATCACTTCAAATTCTATTCATTATTTTCATTTATCTCTTTTTGTATATTCTCTCTAAGACTAGTACTAACTTAGGCATCAGAGACTTCCTGGGAGTTAGCCCCAGCTTTTGATCCTTCATTTCCTCCATTAAGGTCTTATGAACCTCTTAGCACAGTATGAGTTGATTCATCACCCAGTACTTACCATACTCTCCAAACATTGCATCAAGTCTAAGTCAGAGACTCGATAGCTGTTTTTACTAATAAAATTTGCCACATTGCAACTTTATTACCTAGTCATAAAAATGACCTTTTTGAAAACCATTTTGCTTAAAATCAAGTAACAACAAGTATTTATAGTACAAGTATGCTAATTCCATTCCAAAGACATTCAGTTTCTCCTTTTTAAGGTTCGTATTCTGTTTTGCCATTTTTATAGGAATGTGTAATACAAATTAATGAGAATCTCATTTTCAAAACATAAAAGTAATGAGAAATTCCACTTTAGAAATTTCCAAACCTTCCTGTTGCTTTCTTCTTCATCACAAATGATTCAGTAGGAATTCTAACCATTTCGTTTCCCCTTCAATTCCAATCTCTTAATAAGCATTACTCTAAAATTTCAAAATTAATAATAGATCTTTTGGGTAAATTCAATTAGGATTAACTAAAGACCGCAAATTTTATAGTAAATTTGTTCTAGTCCATAAGAACAATATATATATATATATATATATATATATATATCAAAGTGAAGGTACAATGAATTAATCAAACATAAAATTAAAAATTGAACCAGAAATTGAAAATGATACCACTTCATAATTGAGGAGTTGCTAGTTGCTATGGTAGCAGAATAGTTTGGATTGGAGGAAATTTAGTTTATCAAAATTAGATTGATATGGTTCTTCTTAAAATTAAGTTTTGTTTTTTTTTTTTCTTGATGATGAGGACAAGTGTGCTTCCAAACAAAAAATAGAAAAAAAATTAAGAAATATATTTGTGAGTAATTAAATCCATACATGCAATTTTTCATAATAGATTGAGTTTTTTTTTTTTTTTGCACTTTTTTTTTGCCAAATTAATTCTTTATTGACATCAATGCCCATACGAAGCTTAGCAAACCAACGAGACAGCACGCTAGGGGATTAAGATAAGTATGTTCGTCGTGCTTTTTTTGCACATTAAGTTACGTGATTTGTTGATTGTGCAATTAAACTATATTTGTTTGCAGCGATAAAAAAGTAGAGGGATTGAAATTAAGATAATTTATCAGTCTAAATATAAAATAGGAAAAAAAATACATTTAAATAATATTTTTTATAAAAATTCAAACTTTCATTTTTCTATCCATTCAAATAAATATAGCTTATGCAGTTTTAATTTAACTAGTTTAAATGGTAAAATCGTTAGTTTTAAAGCACATAAAGCAAAATAATCAATATTATCAAGATAAGAGGAAATACATATACATATGCAGCCAAAAAAAAAAAAGCAATGTGCGCTTTAACAACCCATAATACCCTTAATGAAATCAAACTGTTACTATCACGTACACTCTAATTTACCAAAATAGCCTTAAGTAGATAATGCCAATTATAACTCCGTTATTTCTTTCCCGTGAAAATATGACAGGTGGCATGCAAGTCACACCTCTTTTCCCTTTTTGCCATTAACATTTTTCAAGTTTCTTTTCCTAATTTTCCTTTTTAAAAAAAAGGCAAAATAAATAATCTCCAACCAAATTAAATAATTTTAGTTAACATTTGTCACTTTTAATTAAATATTTATGGGCTAATTGCAGGGAAAAAAAAAACTCATGACATCAATCTTACATATATTTTCATCTCTATCTTAATGTTTAAAATTATTACTTTAAAAAAATGCTAATCAAAATATTTATTAAAATAAATCTCATGTAATATATGTATGAACTTAATTTTTTTTTTCTTTAAAACTATATTTGAAGTTCACAATTGTATAAGCATCAAGTGTAATATTTATGTGACCAAAGTATTTCTCGGCTCTTTCCATCTTAAAATATTATAATTTTTACATGATTATATTATTTTTTATATTTTTCTATAAACTTATTTATATAAAAATATCAAATATATCACATTGAGTAATAAATATTTCATGAAATTTTAAAACGACTATTGCATCTTAAAAATATTAAATTATATTATGTTGTTCTATGATGAGATGATTAAAAATTCTTACCAATAATGTGTATCTCTTATATAATTAAGTCTTAATAGTAAAATTATAGAAAACATTTAACTGTGAATTTTTATAAATATTTATTTTCGCAAAATGTTTATTTCTCATTAATCAAATTGAATATAATTTTTTAATTCATAGGTAATAATGTTATATTATTTTATTTTATCATAGATTGCTATTGTAATAATACTTAAATAATGAGAATACTTTTTTTTTATAAGAGATAATCAATAAGTAATTTATAATTATATTTATAATTATATATAATTAAATATTCTTAATAAATATGCCTCAAATAACATTATAAAATTAATTATTTATTTTAATAATATTATTAGATTATATTTATAATTTTGTCATTTTACCTTATATGCTTTACATTTTTGTCATTTTAATTTATTGGGTGACGTTATTGCCAGAAAATTTTTTATTAAATCTAGAACAATGATTTTTTTTTAAAAAATTATAAATTAACAAAACTATCCTTCTTTAACTCTTTTCCTTGCAATTATCAAAAAAAAAAAAAAATCTTTCCTTGCTAATATGTTTTTCCATTTCTTTTCTCGATTAGAGAAAACTCTAAACGTAAATATTCTAAATTTGGTGATAGTTTGTCAAGTTGGGCTTTTCTATAAGGGTACTTTGAATCATTTTGGAAGATAATTGGCTTTATTTCAGGTATAGTGCTAAATATTTTGGTCATAAAGAGATTGTAGGCTCATGGATATGGGTTTGCCTTTTAACATGGTTGCATCAGTCTAAGAGGATTAAGTTAAGAATAGTTTGTAGGCCTTACAAGACTTTGATCTCAAGGATCATATGTTTTGCCAAGGAGGCTTGACCTTTCAAGGATAATGAGATGTTTGCCAAAGAAGTATGGGATGCATTTTGACTGGTTCGAGCCTTTCTTAAGCTTTGTTAGACATGACTTGATCTTGGTTTTGCCAAAGAAAACTGGCTTTAAGGATGATGAGTTTTAAACCACTTAGGATTTTTTGTTCTGCCTATGGGCTTGGCCCTTGGAAAATGATAAGACTTTACCAAGTAAAGGATGGTATGAGGCTTAAGCTTGAAAGGATGGTCTGTATGAATGGTATGATTTTGCCAATAGGGCTTAGGATGGTACATTATGAAGTTTGGAAATGGTTTAAAAGTGGGTCAAAAATTTTAAAAATGATCAGAAAGGTTGTATGATTTTGCTCTATGATTCGTGGAAAAGGACAAGTTAAGCTTTTCTTGCTGTTTGATATTGAAAAGATTCTTAAAACATCATGTTATTGGTTTGACTCAATGTAGGTGACACATTGGTTGAAGGAAGTACCTTAAAAAGTAGCTAAAGGACTAGTAAGAAGAGACAACTTGAGGATGCCCTAATGAGAGATAGGGTTGTGACAGATTGATGGCATGCAATGTGAGAGATTATGCCTTAACTCTTTGAGCTAGGCAACGAGGCAGATTATCAAACATGATGATGACATAGGAAGACATACCCATACTATAGGGTAAGGGCACAAAAGATAATATAACTTTATGAAATGAGCCTTTAATAAGGAAGGACGACTTTAGAATACTTGAGATGAGATGGATTAATTGAAGACAATTTGACAACTTTGGACATGAATAAGGATTACTAGGATGAGCTCTCTTTCTCTCTCTCTCACAGTTATAATTTCTGCCTAAGCCACCCTTTCAGGTTTTCAACTTAGTGAGCTTAAATTAATAAACTTTCAGATTTTCAACTTAGTGAGCTTGAATTAATGAAATTTGGAAGAAAATATTCTACCATGATTTAGGCTACTATTTTTCTTCATATTCAGGGGCTCTGACCTTTGAATTCTAGATTTGACAAAGGTCTTCTCTAAACTTATTGTCCTATGAACCCTCAATTTTACACCCTCAGCATCCAACCACAGCCTTAGCACTTGCTGAGTTTAACGTGTTACGCAAAGCCATTATGGTGGTCTGCTAACCGACTAGTGGGCGGGGGTTCAGGGGCAGCACCCCTAAAAGAAAATTTTTTAGACTTCAATTACATTGCCACTAGACATCCAAATTTTCCAAACTCCATACCAATAACCAATCTCTAATATATAAATATATATATATATATATATATATATATATATATATATATATATATATATATATATATATATATATATATATATATATATATATATATATATATATATATATATATATATATATATATATATATATATATATATATATATATATATATATATATATATATATATATATATATATATGACACGTGACTGCCGCAAAACAAGAGTGCGGTGCCGCATCAGACTTGTGCAGCGCAACATGCCTTATTTGGCCGTACTGCAAATGTCTGATGCGGCACCACATAGGCCTAGTGCGATGCCGCACTAGTTTCTCCGAGCTTCTGACCCTTGCAAGCCCCATCTACACAAAAAATGACATTTTTACCCCTTTCAATTCAATTTTCAGCCATTTCTAGCCCTAGCCCTCATGGTCTTTTCACATTTTCATTACCTAAACTACCCTCAAACCCATTTGCCTATAAATAAGCTCCCCATTCCCTCATTTCTCTTCACCCCTTGAATTTGAATAGATTACTATCCTCAAATTCCTCTCTTCTTCTTCCTCCAATCACTCTCTAATTAATTAATTAATCTTTTTAATTAATTAATTATCTCACCCTAACCAAGTTAATTAATCTTTTTAATTAACTAAAACTTTCTTAATTAATCACTCAATTAATTAATTAATTAATCTTTTTAATTAATTAATCCATCCATCCCTTTCATCATATTAATTAATTAATCATTTTAATTAATTAATTAATCTTCCAATCCATTCAATCATTCGGTCCCGATAAAACGGAACTTCGGTCCGGTAAAACCCTTCGCTCACCAAAAGTCAAGGTATCAGCCTTTTACCTCACTCTCAACACACCCAAACCAAAATCATTTTGATCAACTCTTAAACCTCTCCACTTAACTGTGGAATGAACTTCGTGGGTTTTGATCCCCATTCAATGGGGTACGTTGGCATGTTTGGAATCTAAATCCAAATCTCAATTCCAAATCTCAATTAGTCCCCTTTCCCCTTTTTTTTTCTAATTAATTTGTTGATGTTTTATTTTCACCATGCATTCATATTATGCCATATTCATGCATTTTCTTTAATATCATCTTATAAATGTCATTCATAAAACCCAATTTTCAAGTCAAATTAAACTTAAGAGCCAAATTTTGATTATTTAAAATCAAAAACCTAGTCCCCGAACTCAACCTGGTTTGAAGGCTAGTGTTTTTTATCTTTGGGCAAATTAATTAAAAAATTAATGGATTAGAGTCAATTTGGGTTTTTTCCTTAATATTTTCCCAACTAAATGAAATTAAGGTGATGACTCCTAAAAATCATTTTCAAAATCAACCAAATCCGAACCCAAGAGTTCTATCGTGAGTCTGAATCCAAATGAACATCCCGGTTCCCTCTAACGGACCAGGCCAATGCTCGGGCGAGGCCTCACATGCCCCTTATTGAGGGGTACTATTTGATTATTTAATGTGCAATAGGTAATTACATTTACTTGCTCTTTATGCTTTAACTATTTAGTGAGAAGTCCATTACTTGACCTTCTTGATTAGGATCAATGAAGCTATTACTAATTTGTAAGGATGAAGGCACCTCAAATTATGATTCATTTCTCTCTATTTTTTTTTATTTTTCTCTCTTTTTTCTCTCTCTTTTTCTTTTTCTTTCTTTTTCTTTTTTTTCTTCTTTTTTCTCTTTTTTTTTTTAAAAAAAAGCTCATCCAAATTGGACTAAATAAAAAATAAAAAAATAAATGCATAAATGATGAAAAGAAAATATGGATGTACCATTATAAAAGAAATTTCATTACAAGATAATGAAAAGAGACCGACATTGTAGACACAAAATACACAAAAGACTTAGATTTGGATTTAGACTTAAACTTTGAGATTTGGACTCAAACTTAAACTCAAATTTAGAATTCAATCTCAGATAGGTCAAATTAGCTGAACTTGAACTCCTCCATGACATGCCAATCAAGATTGAGGTAAAGTAGCGTCGAGTTGGGTTCAAGTTCTTCATCACTGTTTGGGTTGGTGAAGGGGAATTCAACCCGAAAGGATGTGCTTAAGATGCATTCTTTAACTCTCGGTATAGCTACAACCAAAAGTTTGAAGGGGGGAAAGCATTAGGTTAGCAAATAGGTTTGGTAAGCTGGGAGTAAGTTCTTTGACGAGAGTGTCCACCTATTCTTACTCGGTTGATCAGTTTATCATTTAAGCATTTTTAGCCCTCTACCTTGTAAAGAACATGGAAAAGGACTCATTTGGAAGCTACTAAGCACTTTCTAGGTCTCCACTTTGATATTGTAGTGGTGTTACTTGACAAATACTTTGCAAATATCATCCCAGGTCTGTTTTTAGGTGTCATCCAAATAAATAAACCATATCAAGGCAGCACCAATAAGGGTTTGTTTAAAGAGTTGAGCAAGGAGCTTGTTATTAAGAATAAGTGGACGCATTGCTCCCACATACATTTGCAAATGGATCTTGGGGTAAGTCATACTATCAAATTTGTCCAAATTCAGCATCTTGAACTTTGGTGGCAACTGGGCATTAGGGAAGAAGCTTAATGAACTTGTATTAATCATGCCTTCCTTCTTCTTCAGAATTTTTACTATTTTCTACATGGCTTCCAATTTAGGTAGGAAGACCTTAAGCTTAGGGTTAGGTATAGTTTCCTTCCCTTGGAAAGGATCCATAGGGGAAGAGGTGATTTATGGTGGTTTAGTGGGTGTTAGGCAGGAAAGTGTATCAATTTTCAGGATATCTAATGAAGGAAGTGATAGCTGAGGTAGGCATTAGAGGTTGGCTTAGAGGAAGCATAAGTGTGTGCCTAAACCAATGTCAAATTTTGGTCTAAGTTGAATGGATTTTAGAGAGTGGGATTTGGGGTCTGGTTTATGCCAGCTCGGCTTAGCATGTCTTTGATATCATTTAGTATGACCTCTCTTTAGGTTTGTAATTAGGCCTAGTTTGTGACATCATTTCTCTTGAATATCTCTTCTTATTACTCTAATAGCTTTCTAAAAGCTTATCCATGACATCTTTGTCGAATCCAGTAAACATCTTAGCAGCATTTGAAAAGAAAAAGGAGCTGAGTCAGTATTAAGTTTCAAAAAATGGTTATGGTGGGTTATGACAAACTAAAGACCTTGGGTTTAATAAGTAATGGATTATGGTGTCTTACGGTTAGGTTAACAGGGTATGTGTAAAGATAACGGTGGAGGTGTATGATATTAGCTAGATCAGTATTTAGCTATGGGAGCTAAGTCAGATTTTAGCTTTGGAAACTAGGTTGGGATTTTGCTTTAAGTGGCCAGGTCGAATTTTAGCTTTGAGTAGGTAGGTCAGATTTTAGCTTTGAGGAACCAAAGTTTAGTTAGGAAGGCTAGGCCAGAGTTTAGCCTCGTGTAATCGGGATTGCAATTTATGGATAGTTTACCATAGGCTTAAGGATAAAGGGACTATGGGTTATGCAATTGGGTTATAAATGTGCCATGGATTTGGATGCTTGGTGAACCATAAGTTTGATGACGATTAGATAATAGGTTTATTGGATTGGACCATTGGCTTAAATTGACCATAGGTTTGGATAGTACTGTAAAAGATAAAGCCAGGTCAACATTTAACTTGGGTAACGACTATGGATAAGGATAAAGCTAGGTTAATGTTTAGCTTGAGTAAGGATAGTGGGGGGCAGGGGGGTAAAACTAGGTCAAATTTTAGATGCAAATAGAGGTACCATGGATGAGTTTATTTTCACTATGTGTTTGACATGGGCATGAGTTTATTTTGGATGGGTTTATTATTACCATGAGTTTAACAAGGGTTTTAGTTTTTGACCATTGGTTGAGATGGACCATGGGTTTAGGTGTTTAGTGTTTAGGAAAAGGCTAGGATAAGGTGCTTTAAGGTGTGTGGTTAAAGTATTTAGGTTAAAAGTTGAGATTTAGGTATTGGTATTTAGATAAAGGTTGCAAGGAATGGCCTTTTAGGATTGTGGGAGTGAAGGTGATTAGGATAGAGATGTGAAAGTGTTTATGGAAGGGTGTTTGGATGGAGGTAAGAGTGTTTGACCCTTCTTCAGTTTAAGGTTCGACTTAGACTTGAGATGAAGGCATGTTTTGCTATACACAATGGATGCATGATATGCATGGAAAAAAATATTTCATGAAGATGTAATTATAGAAGACTTTGATTATGGTAGATACAATATAAGGTTAGGATCTAGGTTCATTACATGAAAGGGTGTGAGGCCTTACCCGAGCACCAGTCTAATTCGCCGAGGAATCGAAATGTTTTTTGGGAGAAACTCCACGATTGGAACTCGTTGTGAGTTCAGAAAATTGATTTTTGTGATTTTGAAGTTGTGAAAGTGAATCACCACTTTAATTTAATTGTTTTAATTGGGAAAATTAAAGAAAATCCAACATAATTGACTTCACAAAATATTTGATTTATCCCAATGGAAAATGCACTAATCCGCAAGTGATCAAAGAGGACTCAAGGATCAGGTTTTAGTAATTACACAATTGAGAAAATATAATTTTCTTTAGTTTGGCTAAAAAGTGCAAAATAACTCTTAAAAAAAGGAATTTTTATGTATCTATATGTGAGGCCTCGCTCGAGCACCAGTCTGATTCGCCAAGGAATCGAAATGCTCTTTGGGAGAAACTCCACGATTATAACTCACTGTGAGTTCAGAAAATTGATTTGTGTGATTTGTTATTGTGAAAAGGAGTCGCCACTTTAATTTACTTGTTTTAATTGGGAAAATTAAAGAAAACCCAAAATGATTGACTCTAAAGAATATTTGATTTATCCCAATGAAAAATGCACTAATCCACGAGTGACCAAAGAGGGTTCGGGGATCAGGTTTTGGTAATTACACAATTGAGAAAATATAATTTTCTTTAGTTTGGCTAAAATTTGCAAAATAACTCTTGAAAAGGAATTTTTGTGTATGTATGAACAAGAATAAAATGATGAATGAAACAAATATATATGATTAAATGAAATGAAATGGCAACAAATAAGTAACAGAATAAATCCTACTTAATTATTATAAGATCAAAATGAATGAAATAAGAGGATCTTTCCTCTAGCCCTTATAGGTATTAGAAAAAGCACACATTTCTCAACTAAGTTAACACATAATCAAAAATAAAGGATTGATACAAATAAATCAAAGTAAAAGGGAAAAATGTTATTAAAAAGATTTTGGAGTTGATGCCTTTTCAGAATGGCAGCATGTATATCCTATTGAATAGGAATCAAACTCTATGCAGTTCTTCCTTCTTGCGAAGGAGGGATTCTGGAAAAAGTATTGGTTTATTTATTAATTTAATTCTGATTCTTAAATAAATAAATTTTAGATCTTTTCTATTTTAGACCTAAAGAGAATTCTAGATTTGAGTTTAGAATTTTGAAAATGGACAAAAGGGATTATACCTTTGCTTTCCTTGATTTTCGAATGAATGGAGCAAGCTTAGCTCCGAATCTAAGCTCCACTTTGGATTTAGGACTCTGAAGTTGAATCTTAAACAACGAAAGGTTAGCAAAATAGTGTAATAAATGCAAATTAAAAGAATTTGAAATGACATATTTTAGTATCAAATTTCAAATAGAATTTTAGCACAATTTATAGAGTAATATAGGAGAGTTTCTGCATTGAAAAATCCCCCTAAATGAGCCAGAAGGAGGCTCTATTTATAGAGCTGCTAAAGAGGGTGCCGACAGCACCGACGGCAGCATGGGCGGCACCCTTAGCACCCGGGCTGGCCAACGTACTACCCTTGCCCCCGGTAGGCTGGGCATGCCGGCCAGCTGCCGGCATGCCGGGCATGCTACCCAAAATGGTGGCACGCGGCCAAACAGCTGGTCCAACCTATTTTCGCACATTTTTGGCCATTTCTAGTCCATTTCAGATTTGATTTGAACCCGATTCGATTCTATGAGTTTGTGACTGAAAAGCAGTTGATTAGAGGTGAAAGATTCAGGAAATTTATGCATCCCGTAAGGGGCATTGCCCCCTTGACCCCTGCCCACTAACTAGCTAGCGGGACCACCATATACGTAGCGCACTATTCTTAATAGGTGTCAAGCTATAGCCAAATCATAAGGGTGCAAATTTGAGGGTTCACAGAGGGTAAGGGTGGCTTGTACAAATACCCATCACATTAAAGCAGTGATATAGCTAACCACATGTGAGTCAAGGAACCTTGCGTTATTCTAACAGTACATACATGATTGTTACACCTTTGATAGGATCAAAAGATTCATCATGGGTGGATGATTTCTCTATTGGTGAATAAACCCAAGAAGAGCTACCCACTCGATGCTACTCACTATCCATTGTCATCCTAAAACTAGATTTGTAGGCAAAGAACCTATACAATTGATGCATGAAAACCCTTTGTATATTAAAAGTGCTAAACTTTGATTTCAAACCAACTATTATTTCTCTTATTTCTTTTATTAAAAAGAATTAGTCCCTAGTAGAATCGCCAGCTGTGAGATCTCACGCGTGCACCTATCCGATCTAATAGAAAGGGTCAAAATGCTCATTTGAGCTAAGTCTCACAATGGAACCCTCGAGTTATGATTGATTGATTTTAAAGAGTCACCACCTTAATTTTATTTTATTTTAGGAAAAATATTAAGGGAAAAACTCAAGTTGACTCCAATTAATATCCCAAAAGAAAAGACCACTAGCCTCGAGATTAAAGAGGATTTGAGGACTAGATTTTTTGTTTAATTTATTAAAATTAGTTTGACATTTAACACAATTATGATTTGTGAATTAAAAGTAATTTTATGAATTATGCATGTATAGTTTAATTGATGCATGACATTCATCCCATTCACAAGTAAACAAAACATAAAAGTAAAAGAAAGTAGCAAGTTAAATCTAGATTACAACAAAAATCCAATTAAGAATCTTCTAACTTTTATGGATTCTAGGGAAGTCACACATTTTCCAAATTAATCCTAACAAAATTAATGTAATGAAAAAAAAGAAATTAAATTAATGAAGAAGGTGATGGGGGGAGAAGTTTTATTTTAATTGGATTCGACACTTGATGAATCAAGCATGACTACATATCCCTTTGAATGGGAATTAAAACTAATGCAGTTCTTTCTTCTTACGAAGCAGTTTATTTAGCCAAACCACTTTATCATGTTTTTATTTATTGATTGATTGATTATCAACTTAAGTTAATTAGTTCATATTTTAATTAACTATCCTAAGTGAATTGATTAAGAAAAGGCAAGAAGCTTTGAAGGGAAAAAAGAGAATCCCGATGAGGAAAACAATAAATAAATCTCAAGGAGGGAGACAATAAATAAATTCTAAGGAGATAATAAATAAGTTCTAATGAGAAAAACAATAAAATAAAATAAATAAATAAAGAAAAAGAAAAGAAAAAGGAGACTTACCTTTGACGAAGTGCGACGATTAACCTTAAGCGGCAGGCAGTAACTTACCTCGGACAGCGGTCAATGGCTTGCCTTGAATGGTAGAAAAATTTTGACTTGATGAGTATGCTCAAAAAATCACAACCTAACTTGCTTTACAAAGCAAAGATCAATAGTAAAGCAAAAATAAAAAAATAAAAGAAAAATTTTAAACTTAAGAGCTCACTCATTAATGGATCAAGCTTGTGGAGATGGTTTGCTTAATACAAAGGCCAATCAAGCAAACTAAGGGCTGAAGAAGTGTGAAAAATTAAGTTAGGGGGCCTATATTTATAGTAAAAATGTTAGGAGAAGAGTTTGTAATCTTCTGATGTGGGATTGTTGAAAACAAGTGAAGAAAAATATGTTTTCACCTTTTTTTCCCGTTCTTGATCATTTCTCGTCCATTTTTTGTGATTCCAATTGTGTTGTGTTTGTTATTCAATCCCAAATGATCTAAGGGTAGTTCAAAAGTCAAAGGGATAGCTTTTAATTTTTGGGTCTCTGTTTCCCAGTTTTCAGGGTTTTTGATAATTTTTAGCATTTCAGCTTCTAGAGGTTGTTTATCGAGCCCAAGCACCTTTCAAGTTCAAATGCAATCTAGATGATGCAAAATTAAGAGTTCATAAAAAAGTTAAGGAGTTGCATAGAAAGGTGGATGCTTTCAAGGACAAGCATAATGATATTGATCTACTTCGTGAGGAAATTGTTAAATTATATACTTAACTCTATGAGAAAAATAATAAGCTAACCTCTACCCTTGCACGAACTCAAATTGTTGAATTTCATCAAAGGTAAGCAAAGGCATAATGCAAAATGGCTATTAGTAATTTTCTCAAGTCTAGTAATTACAAACAGAAGGTGTTTCATAAAAGTTTTGAATAGGTTTGCCACCACTATAATATGGCCTTTGATGCTGTGGTTATACCTTTCCCAGGTGTCTTAACTACTATCAAGAAAATCAAGCCAAGAAGTTTACCTTCTCCCCCTAATGATTTTAAATTCCTCATTAGTGACATTAGGGAGAGGAGTCAAACTTCTGTTATATTAGCCCCTCCTGTACTTCAAGCTAAAAAAGGAGCTTTAAGCTTATATGTTCTTCCTCTAACACCAATAAATCCTCCTTATATTTCTCTGACTTCTACCTCAACTTTAATTTTTATTTCAGCTTCAGATCTATCTTCATCATTTGCTCTTCTAACATCTATCGATATTTAATAATAATGTGTTTTTTTTTTTTTTTATAATCCTTTATAGGATTTTTGTACTTTGAAATCACAACATTTTACTGACTAAAGATATTTCTTACACCATCTCCTGTCCTTTTATACTTGTTGAACTTATTATGTGTTTGATGAATTTGCTGAGATAGTCTTTATTTGCATTTAGATTTTGCTTGAAATCACTTCAAGTTTGTTTGCTTTTTACACATTTCTTTAACTACTTTAAAAGGGACCTCATCTCCCCCTTCAAAGAGGGAACTTTTCCTTTTTACTGAAGCATTTTTTTTATTTGAACATACTTGTACTCCATGTCTTTTTTAAGTGCTCCTATTAGGATTAAGTTCTCTTTGCATAAAGCTCATTAGGTCTTATGCAAGCTAGAACCCCTATTGCCTTGCTTTTATTAAGATCTTTTGCCTATTAAGATATATCTTTTAGTGGTTGCTAAACCACGTCTTAATGCTTTGCCTTTAGTGAGGTTTTTTGCTTATTGAGATAGGTCTTTAGTGCTTACTAAACTAAGGCTTAATGCCTTCCCTTTAGAGAGGTCTTTTACCTATCAAGATCGGTCTTTTTCCTCATGAGATGAGATCTTTGTTTGCCTATATGTGTAAGACTTTTGTAGATAGAGATTTCATAGAGAAGGAATTAGGTTTTCATGAACAACTTTATTTGTAATACATTTTGAGGTGTTGAATATTCTAAATATGGATAACTTCAGCTTCTTCCATTGTTAAAGTTTGTAAATTGTTAGACTAATGACTTTTTAGACTCCAAATGGACCCTCCCATATTAAGGTAAGCTTCCCTATTCCTAATTGCTTTCTAGTGGCTTCCAAATATCTCATTACTAGGCCACCTTCAGCAAAGAATCGGCTTTTGACCTTCTTATTGAAATAATTATTTGCTTTGTGTTTATAAGCAGATATACAAATATTCACTTGGTCTTGAGGTCTAAATCCACTCTTCTAACTTGGTCATTCTCTTCATCTCCATAAAAGTTGACTCTCTTACTTGGCATGCCTGTGTTAACAGGGATGACTGCTTCTATCCTATAGGTCAAGCTAGATGGTTTTGCCAGTTGGCTCTCTAGGAGTGGTTTTATAAGACCAAAGGATATGATGTAGCTCTTCTATCCAACTTCATCCATATCTATGTAGTTTCCTTTTCAAGCCTTAGAGGATAGTCCTATTAGTCACTTTAACTTGGCCATTAGTCTATGGATGAGCCATATATGAAAAGTACTGATGTATATTAAGGCCCGCATTGAAGGACTTTATCTTTGCATTATCAAACTGCTTCCTATTATTGCTAATGAGTTGGTAGAGAATGTCAAACCTGTAGATAATATTCCTCTACAAAAAGCTAATAACTTCATTAGTTGTGATGGTGGTAAGAGCTTCAGATTCAATGCATTTGGTGAAATACTCAACTGCAATTAGGAGGAACTTTCTTTATCCTAAGGCCATGGAAAAAAGGTCCTATAATATGCATTCCCCACTTTGCAAAAGGCCATGAACTATGGATTAACATTTGTTCAGCTGTAGGGATATGCTTCCCACTTCTAGATTTTTGGCAAGCTACATATATTCTAACCATCTTTATAGCTTCTTCTCTCATCCTAAGCTAGTAGTACCTTTGCCTAATTGTATTAAAAGCTAGGATTTTTCTCTAGTATGCATCCTGCAGGACCTTTTATGAATCTCCTTTAGCACATATTCTACCTCGCTTGGCTTCAAACATTGTAGCCAAGGTAAAAATTATGCTCACTTGTGCAAAATCCCATTATGTAGGGAGAAGTGAGCATTTAACATTTCACTTTCTTTGATTCCATCTCGCTAGATGGTAACTTATTCTTTTCCAGGTAAGTTTTAATAGGATCCATCCAGCATGGTTCTTCATCGACCTCCATCACCTACTCTTCATCTTATATACTTGGAAGATTAAGCAAGCCCGTGAAAATCTTCTGAGGTGGCTCAATGGGATGCACCATTGTGAGCTTATTGAGGTTCGTTACTCGAGGGATTTTGGAAAAGTGAATTTTGAGCACTTTGTCTTTCATTCTTTGGATAGTGTACTTCACTTTTCCTAAGTATTTAGTCATTCTATCTTCTAAGTATTTGGTCATATGTCTTCTTCTCAAATTCTCCATTTACTTATCTTATCACCAGCTGAGAATCACTGTGGACCTTGAGTGTTTCCTACTAAAGACAATCAACAAAGAGTAATCCTTATAGTATAGCTTCATACTTGGTTATATTGTTAGTGGTGGGAAATTCTAACCTCAATGCATATTCTAACAAAAATCCATCTACCTTTTTTAGTACTATGCTAGTTCCACTTTCTTTTACACCACTTGCCCCTTATATATGACTCCCAAGTTAAGTTGTTATTAGAGGTAAAGGGCACTAGCTTTGCTCTTTCTTTAACATTTAGCTCCTAAAGCTTGGACTCAAGGTTAAATTAAAATTTAGATATAAAATCCACTAAGTCTTATGCCTTAATTATAGACCTCAGTCTATATTGCAATCCATATTGGCCCAGTTTGATAGACTAGCATAACATTCTCCTTAAAGTCTCTGGTCTATGTAAAACTTTCTAGAGGGGTTGGTCTATCACCACTATTCTTTAATGAGCTTTTAAGTAGATTTCGTACTTTCGAGCAAATAGAAGCATGGCATAGGCAAGCTTTTCTAAAGGGACATAATTTAGCTCGGCCCCTTAAAGGACCTTGCTGCAATAATATATAAGTTTCTGAATAGTGCCTTCCTTTCTGATCAATACTGAGCTAATGGCTTAATCGAATGCAGATAAATGAATTAAAACTTCTTCCCTTGGAAATGGCCTGCTTAATATCTGCTCTAAGCTCAAAAATTTCTTTAAATCATTAAAGGCCTCTTGACATTCCACTATCTAATCAAAAGTTTTTGCCCTTCTAATCTTCTTGAAAAATGGCAAATATTTTTCAGCACACTTGGACATGAATCAACTCAGGCCAATTATCCTTCTAGTCAAACTTTGAACCTCTTTGGTATTGCAAGGAGGTACCATATACAGTATAGCCTTCACCTTATTTGGGTTAGGTTTGATACCTCGGTTGCTAACCATACATCCCAAGAATTTGCCCCTATATGATGAAAGCATATTTCTTTGGGTTAAGCTTCATTCCATATTGGTTCATGACTCCTAGTACCTCCACCAGGTCTAGAGTGTGATCTTCAAAGCTTTTACTATTGGCAATAACGTCATCCACATAGGCTATTAGATTTACTAAGCTAACCTTTGAACATTTTGTTCACTAAGTGCTAATAGGGTGGCCCTGCATTCTTGAGGCCAAATGGCATTTAAAATTTTTACTAAAAAATAACCCTAATGAGCAACCATTTCATAAAAGAATAATTAGTATTAAAAAAATTTATAGACTCCTATGCCTTCAGCCCCTACTCCTTCAGTACCTTCTATAGGCCATACTGCTATTACTGCTTTTGTTACTACTAAAGCTTCTCATGGTGATAATTTTGATGATTATCTGTTAGGTCAAGTGGGTGATCTAGCAGATCTTAGTTAGATTTTTTCTTCACTATTTTTGACATTTTTATTTTTATATGTCATGCACATATTTACATTTATCTTAATTAATTAAATTAATTTCATGTTTTATACTAATTTAATATTATATAAATATAAATATAAACATAATACAATACAATTACGTAAAAAAAATTACAGCTAAAAATATACCAACGGCTGTGTTATTTTTAATTTAATATTATTTTCATTCCACGATGAATTTACCAACAAAATATTTATTTACCAGCGGGCTTACCGACTAATTACCGATAGAATCAATTTATAAATTATTATTTATAATAATATAACAACGAGTTATCAACAAATTTATTGACCTATTTACCAACAATCAGAATATTTCATCAGTAAATATTTACTAACTAAATATCCATGACGGTTTTCTTGTGTCAATAATCCATCAATAATTATGATTACTGACATAAATTTTATAGTTAATGACCAAATTTTCTATCGGCATTTAGCATTTTTCTTATAGTGAACCATGGTTAATTAAGATAGAAACTTATTAAACAGTTATAATTTTATTTAACATATATTTGTGTAAGTGTTTTTCTATCATAATTGATGCTTTCAAAAAGTAACCACTTTGAATGTCAATTTCACCATATTACCAAAACTCATTGCCATTATTTAAGACTCATTGGTGTGATAAAGACACAGAAGCAAAGGCTTTTTTTTTCAAGTCTTGACTCACCACCTTGAATCAAAAGTTACCATGGTGAATCAAAACTCACTGCCATTTTAAATAAAACTCATTGCCTTGAGTTAAAAGTGACTGCTATGAATCAAAAAACTCATCATCTTTAATCAAAACTCATTGCCATTACTCACTAGAAATAGACAAAATTATAGCCATTAACTATCCATTTGAAGTTGTCTAGAGCCTTTCTTAGAGCACTAAAATCATATTTTAGAGCACAACTTGAAGACATATTAATATGTGAAGCTTCCAAATGAATGAGGTGAGATACTAAGTGATTAAAAGTGCTATTCAAGCTTGAAATTCTTTAATTTTCTTCTATTCTATTCAAGAACACATTTGCTCTTAATCTCATATCTTTTATGTTCATTACTGTAAATGCTATAAGCATAATTCCTATTTTTTGATAGCTTATTTTC
>CANTUT010001209.1:2500-110000 GCA_947687605.1 Reutealis trisperma
TAGTCTAATTCATTTGTGGAATTTTTTTATATAATTAAAATTTTTTCTAATGATGAAAATAATTCAAAATTATTTAATAGGATGAGATTGTGAGATTGCGTGGAGAGATGTCTCAGACAATCCCAGGATCTGATCAACCAGCTCTTGCTGATGAGTTGGAGCTATACTTGAGAGCCCTTGGAGGGGAGAACAAGAAGAAGAGAATTGACAGAGTCAGTTCTTATACATCGTCATATTATGGACATTCAGGTGGTAGCTCATCTTCTGCTACTTACCCACCATCTGCCCCTTCTCCTGCTCCTTCCCAACCAAGCAATGAACAGGATATGATTCGATTGATTTCAAGTCCAAGAGTTCAAGAAGTAATTAAACAATAGTTACAAAGGATGGTGTCAAAGAGAAAACGAGAGCTGACGGAATGCCTTCATCGCTTGGAGAGTTCTATGATTGCAAGAGGCTTGGATCCTATTTCATCTGTCCAGAATGATCCTGCGGGTAATAAAGATACTGTTGCTGCTGATGATGATGATAATACTACGGCTGATAACCATACATCTGATGATCCATCTCATACTGATGAGCAGCATGATTAGGAGGATTATTTAGGACTCTATTATTAGTATCTTTGTGTTAATCCTGCTTATACTCATACTTGTGTTAATCCTACTTATATATTTGTTTTAATCCTGCTTATACTCATACTTGTGTTAATATTTTATTACTAATTACATTTTTAATATTCATATTAATATTATTAACATTGCTGAAACATATTAGTATATAAATATAAATATAACGTGTATAAATATATGTAATAATTTAATAATAAATAAAATAAATAAATGAAAAACATTTGCGATGGATTTGCGATGAAAACTAGTTTTAAGTAAAATATCGCAACGGATTTTTTCGACAAATTTGCAACAAAAAATTAAATGATAAATTTTTAAGTAAAAAATTGTGATGGAATATATAGATAATAGTGATGGAATAAATTAATTTTTAATTATAAATTATGACAAATTGTGATAGAATTTGTTAAATCAATGATGGATTTTATCAAAATTTAATTCTAAACTCCAACAGATCAGCTACGGACCAGCGACGGATCAACTATGGATCAGCGATGGAATTTTCGTCGCCAAATTTTGCAACAGATTTTAGCGTCAAAATTTTCATCGCAAATCACCAACAGATTTCTCTTTCCATCTCAAAAAAATCACCGACTAGGATTATAGTGATGGAATTTTGTCATCGCAGTTCCGTCACTGATTTCATTTAGCGACGGAATTTTGTTATTTAGCAACAGAAATTTCCATTGCTATTCCGCGATTTTCTGGTAGTGTGTGTTGACCTTAGAAAGGTGTTGACATGATTGTAATGTGTTTTCATATGGGCCTATAAAGGCTAAGTGTACGAGACTTTTAACAGTCAACATGTTATGTGCAAGTGATGAGTGCACTTCTATGTACAATCTAAGTGTATGTGAATGTTATATGTGTATGAGGTAGTTATGGGATAGGATAGCATCATGATTAAATAAATACTAAGTATTGAATTAAATATTATAATAGAGCTTGAGCAGTTTTAGAAGTTTAAAAGGGCTACGTGTACTAGGAGCGAAGGAGCCACAGGGTGAGTAAACGTTGTATTCATGCTACAAGTGTAAGTAAACATTATGTTATGTTACAAATATGTGATATCATGTTATGTGAGGCTTTGAGATCTTTGAAATCCAGGTTCTTCCTATCCTAAAATATGATTAAATGATTTCTTTGTAAAGCTTGGGTTGCCAAAGGACAATTGGTCCAAAAACCATTTTTGTTTATCCAATGATAATTCTTTGTGACTATTGCCCCAACTTATATTCTTTCTGGAACTACACAATTCTTGTATCTTTTGTTTAAAAAATTAAACTACTATTGCTATTGTGATACATGTTTTATTGCCTTAAATGTTATTATCATATGTGATTACCATTAGCTCTAGCTATGGTATCCTTAACCCTTAATACATAAGTCCTCGTGCTGATGCGAGTAATCATCGAAACCTATGCACATGGTCTTAACCCGATGGATAGGGGTAGTGTATCCACCTCAGTTAGAAAGGGGCTAATCTAACCATAAGGCCTGATCAGCTTCATGCCTTCTATGTGATAGGAGTTGGAATTTGGTTTAATGCCACCTCTCCTCTATGTGTTCGAGTGATGGAGCAATAGCCTTCACTCTCCATGTGTTATAATTGTGATTTCTGCAAACTTGTTAAATTGAAACCTTGCTAAATTGCAACTTGACTCATGAATTGTAAATCATTAACTATATGTATAAGCTATGAGTTTCCTTTTTAAAAGAACATATGTTAATGTATGTGCTATATTGTTTACTCATTGAGATCATCTATCTTACCCCTTTTTCTTTCCTTGAATGGTGTCAGGTGAGAAATATGAGGAGGCAAGGTGATAGCTCAAGCATTTCTATTTCGCTTAGGGGAACTCCTTGTCCAAGTCAATAATAATACCATGCTATGAAGGGTTGTCGTTAGATGCTCTGGGAATATTTAATTTTGATATTTATTTTGAGAGGTTATTTATTTAGGTTTCGAGTGGATTATGAATATTATTTTCTTATGGATTATATATGAAGTATCTAATTACTATCTTCTGCAACTAAAGGTTTTCACATAATGTTTTAAATGAGTTATTGTATAAGGTTTGGTATGATCCTAGGCATGACTTGTATATGTGTAAGTGGGTTCTATGGGTGTGGGTGACTTTATGTCTCCCTATGTTCTAGGACCATCATATCTCTAAAGTTAGGATGTGATAGGAATGATATGAAATTCCAAAGGTTTAATAATCAATGAGAAAACACATATTCAATGTCACATCAAGGTACATGTCAAAGGATGGTAATTCAAGCAATGGTTTGCAAACAATATGACATAATTACATCATATTATTAAGTACTCACCTTGAACTCCTTTGATCCTTGATCCTATTAGTGTTCACTTTTGATTATAATAGTGTTCTTCACGGTCTTAAGTGATTTCTTTGCCCTTGCCTTGAGGTTCTACACCCATTTTATTTCAATTACATATCAATTAGTAACTAATGATGTTACCAATTATAATTTATATATCTTATACTTGTTTTATTATTTCAACTCACAATGGAGGTATATTAATTGCTACATTTATACATATTTTCTTTCCAAGTATTTCCAAGCTTAATTCCTTATTCATTTTCACAAATTCAAGTTTAAATCTTATAATTCCCAAATCAATACATAAACCCTAGAATTTAGGAAAACTATCAATTTCCCTTCCAAACCTCAAATTAACCATAGATTCATCTAATTAACACCTAGGCTATCAATTCCCACTAATTATTTTGAATTAATTCACTCTTATTCATAAGAACCCTAATTTGTACCACTTAGGTCAAATTTGGAGAAACTTATAATTTCTCATCAAATTTTCAATTTAGTTATAGAAATATGAAATTAACATCACAAATAACCTATATGATCATTCAATTGTCCACATTAAATATTAGCACACTAAGTTTTTCTTTTTAACTAAGTTTATGTCACTGAGATTTTCAAATCTTGAACCAAGTTTTCAAAAATTCATTTTGATACTTTCACATCCTTTTTTTGCATCTAAAATAAACTTGGATGCTTTTAATTAGAAATTAGAACATTTCATTGATCATTTTCTTAAGTTGGTTGAAATCCTTCTTGTTAGAATTTAGGTGATTTTCATGCTTTCTTTACCTATCTTCACATAAATCTTTTAATTCTCAAAGTAAATTTTCATATTTCATCTAAGAACACCCAAAACTACATCTCATCTATGCATATCCCTATATGGTTGAACACATAAATATAGTGTTAGAGGAATTTTTGCAACCAAAATATTAAAATCATACCTAGAACATAAAAAGGAAAGGATAAATAAGATTTCTTACCTATATATATATATATATGGTAGGTTGGATGGTGAGGATTTGATCAAGCTAAATTCAATTATTAAGGTTTAATTACAATGGATGGCTATGATTAGATCAAGTTGGATAGCTAAGATTTCATCTACAACTGTGATGTTCATCATGTTGGTATAGGAATGCTAAAAATGTACCTAGACTCATATTTAGGGAGGATAAGAATTTAACTTGTTTAAGAGTTTTGACTTGGTTAATTTTTGTAGCTATCTCTACAACATCAATTTCTATTTATCTTGGGCCAACTATTCTAACTCATAAGTTTTGATGTTTATCCACTCTTGGGCCCATGGGCCAGCCACTCCCTATTGGGCTTGGGCCTTTAATGTTCCAAGGCTCATTAACAAGCCCATAAACCCATTAACATACTTAGAAATTTTCCTTTCAACTTCCTTTCTTTTTCACTTTGAATTTCAAATTTGTGTTCTATAACTTCTTTATACACCTCATTAGTTACCATATGAACTCTATTTAATTCATTAGAGCATAATTAGTCATGATAAAATCATAAACTAGACAAACATTTCAAATCGTTTCACAAGACTCCTGATTGATTCCCTTTTATTTCAATACTATGCTAACATTCAAAGATCTTGTATGCTAGTATCATTAGCAACTAGAATGGGCTATGAAATCCTTGGATATTATAGTATTTCATGTCATTATCCATATGTTCATTACTTAATACACCAACATAATAGTAATTACAGTACAGTTTATAGTACATATAAATCCAATAACATATTAGTACTAAACCTTCAGTAACCATGGAGCTCTAAAATAATAGTCTTCATAGTCACATAACAAAATCCATAACACCCCAAATTAGCAGAGCAATTTCCAAGTGAAAGGACAAGGCTTAGAATTTACCTTACTAACTCGTCAACCTGATCTGAAAAATTTAAACAATTAAGGAATGAGACAAAGTTCAATGAGTACATAATAATACAATATAAGGTAGGTATACGTGTCATTATTAGGATAGGTTCACTATGGAAATGGAATGATGTTAATCAATTTGTCATGATGAATCACTTTATCATTCAAGACAAGAGTAATATCTTTAGCAAAAATAATAAATTCTTAGAAATGGTGTGCTTCTCCCATGTAAATAAAAGAGTGGCAGGCTAAGCCTTACTCACCCATATATATTACATTATACAACAATGATTACGTCTTACGATTAGGCATTCCCCCCTTAATAGAGGTTGGGTACTTTCACCTTACCCGCAGACTTATACCAAGTGCACAAGGTCCAATGTATTACCCCACATCAGAAGGGTATTTTTGCTTATCAATAAGCATCAATAGAAGGTTACATATAAGGTTCACAATAAGGAATTCAATAATCATATTATGAAATCAACATGAAAGGTTCACAATGGTCAAATGCTATAAGATGTATCATATCCAATGACTCAATATTCAATAGGCAATTCATTCTCAACATGGAATTGGGATATTTCAATGAAAATGATTTAGTAAAATAATGGTTCATAGAATATGGCACATATCATATTATATTATTAAGTACTCACCTTAGACTCTTTTGCTCCTATTTAAATTTAACCATATGATGTTAGTAGTGCTCCTCGTACTCTTGAACAATATCATTGTCCTTGCCTTTAGATTCTACATATTTTGCATTTCAATTACACATTAATTTACTACCTTGTTATGTCATTAGTTCAAATTTAACTCAACTTGGTTAACACTTTTACCTTGTCCATTGTAGTACTAACTTATTAATTTAAAGTCAAGACACACTATACATATATATTACTAATTTTAACATTTTTCCTTAGTTGCTTTCCAAATAGTCAAATATATTCACTTAAGGAAAGATAACTCTTTGCCTCCAAATTTCCCATTTCAACTTCATATTACCCAATTAGAATCAATTTAAACAATTTGTAATATTCAATAGGATTAATTCCACTTTCACTTTCCAATTCCATAGATGAACCTAATTCATAAATTTGAGAAAAATTATTTCTATCAATTAAATTTTAAAATTAACATCATACAAATCATGTTACACCATCTTTAAGCTTAATTGCCCCTTCAATTTCAAGGATTCAAGTTCAATTCTCAAAGTTTCAAATTTCTCCATAAATCCTAGAATTTGGGAAAAAGCATCAATTTGCCATCCAAACCCTAAATTGATCATAAATTCATCAAATTAATGCTTAGACAATCAATTCTCATCAATTAATTGAAATTGAATCATTTTATTTCATAAAACCCTAATTTGTCCCACTTAGGGCAACTTTGGGGAAAACCTATAAATCATTATCAAATCTCCAAATTAATCATAGAATTATGAAATTGGCATGATAAAGAATCTATATGATCATTCAAATATTAAAAATAAGTATTAGAACACTAGGTTCCCCTTTTAGCTAAGTTTATGCCTTCAAAATTCTCATATCTTAAACCAAGCTTCCACAATTTATTTTTGGTACTTCCACACCATTTTCCTCCACCCAAAATCCTTAGATACCTTCAAATATAATTTTGAACACTTCCCCTATTATTCCTTGCTTCCTAGTGCATTTAGATGAGTTTCATACTTTCCTCGTTTATTTTCTCATGTTAAACCCTTAGTTCCTTTGCCAAAATCTCATATTTCATTAACTAACATACAAAATGAACATTTCATAATTTTTCTTTATTTTGGCCAAACCATATAGATGGAGGAAATGAAAAGTTGTTGCAACTATAACATCAAAATCATTCTTAGAACAAGGAAAAGAGAAGATGAGCTTAATTTCTTACCTTGGAAAATCTTGATTTTGAGCTCCTATGTTGATGACAATATGGAGAAGTTATTCTTTGATTAGTGTGGTATTTTTGGTGTAAAGTTAGCCAAATGATGAAAATGAACATAATTTTTACTTATATATATGGAATGTTGAATGGTGATGATTTAATCACACTTAATACTATGGCTAGGATTTAATCAAAATGAATGGATATAATTTAATCAAGTTAATGGTTAGGATCTCATTTAGGTAAATGATGATCATCATATAGTGTGAAAATAATAAAAATGAATGTAGACTTTGGTGTAGAAAAATTAAAAATTCAAGTTGGAAAAGGATTTGACTAAGTCAAATTTTGTGGCTAACTCATCCTACACCAATTTAACCTTAGTTAACTATTCTTAACTCTAGTTAAGTGTATGTTCACCACCTACTCATGGGCCTTGTGGGCTAGCCATTCTAATGGGCTTGGGCCTTGGAGTCCAAAAGCCCTTAACAAATTCATATATGCACATTTCATACTTAGTAATTTAATAAATTTTTTATTTCTTTACTTTCACTTTAGTATATATATATTTTTACTTTTTAATTTCACTACACACTTTTGACATTGCAAAGTAAATTTTATTCACTTTATAATGCACATTTACTAACCCTTTAATCACACTCTTCAAGCAAGTAAATCATGTAGGTTCCCTAAGTCAAACTAAGTTTGACTTCTATTTTACTATTGTAGCTTTGATTAAAATCAACTTCTTATGTCACTATTCTTATCTCCAATGACTTAGGAGATGTTTAAGTATTATGTTCATGCCCATTCACTAGCACTTTGGCATCACATCACAAGAAAATAATTATCTAAAATCACATTAAGTCAAACTCAATTTGAATTTCATTTCACTATTAAAATGTTTATCAAATTAATTTCATTTTTTATTCATTGTCACATTATTCATTAAAATCACTTCTTATGATATTATTATGGTTCTTAATATGCTAGAAAACCCTTGGATAGTACAGTATGTGAAGATTAAAACCCTTGGATAGTACAGTATATGAACATTATAGTGTCACAATTTGAGCAGGTAAGTCACTTAGTCACATTAATTCTCTTCCGATTTCAATTTAATTTCACCATCATAATAATCATTGAAATAAATATCCTATGGCACCATTATTAACTCTAATAGGTTAATAAAACCTTAGGTATTACATCATAATTCGAGGTATATAGGACATCTTGGCACTACTAAGTTGTATAGAGACTTGACGCAGTTGTATTGGTAGAGTGGCATGATAAACCAAATAGCAAAGTATGTATCCCACTGTTTAGCTTGTAAGCAAGTTAAATATGAGCATCAAAAACCCACAGGGTTATTGAGAGATTTGCCTTTACTTAAGTGGAAGTGGGAGAGAATTACTATGGATTTGGTCATTAGGTTGCCTAGAACTCTTAAGAGTTATGACTCTATTTGGATGGATAGACTAAGTCTACTCATTTCTTACCTATTAAGACAACTTATAATATAGCTTAATATGATAAACTCTACATTGATAGGAAAGTTTGTCTTTATGGGATACCAGTATCTAGTTTCTAATAAGGGGCACAATTTACCTCAAGATTTTAGCAAAAGTTGCAAAAGGGTTTAGGTACTAGACTAGACCTTAGCATTGCCTTTCATCCTCATACTGAGGGGCAATCTAAGAAAACTATCCAAACATTAGAAGATATGTTAAGGTTATGTGTTTTGGACTTTAAGGATAGTTAGGATGATCATCTGTCTTTAGTGGAGTTTTCATATTACAATAACTATCAGGCTAGTATTGGGATGGCTCCATATGAAGCTTTATATGGTAGGAGGTGTAGAACTCCTTTGTATTGAGAGGATGTTAGTGAGAGAAGGATAGAGGGACCTAAATTGTTACAATACATAGATGATAAAGTTCCTTTGATATAAGGTAGGATTAAGGCTGCTTTTAGTAAGCAGAAAAGTTACGCAGATCTTAAAAGAAGACATTTGGAGTTTGCCATTAGGAATAAAGAATTTCTTAAGGTTTCACATATGAAGGGTGTAATGGGCTTTGGAAAGAAAGGAAAATTAGCCCCTAAGGAACATTGGCCTTTATGAGTTATTAGATAGAGTTATTGAAGTTGCCTACAAGTTAGCTCTTCCTCTAAAGTTAGCTTCTATTCACCTAGTCTTTCATATTTTTATGTTGTGGAGGTATGCTTCCAACCTTACACATGTTTTATCACACCAGACAGTGGAGATTAAGGAGGATTGTTCTTATGAGGAATAACCAATAGCTCTCTTAGACTGCCAAGTGAGGAAGCTATGATCTAAGGAGGCTACAATTTAAGGAAGTAGCCTCTGTTAAGGTGCTTTGGAGGAACCATTCAGTGGAAGTCTAGGAGGTAGAGGAGTTTATGAAAGCTCGATGTCAACACTTATTTGATTCTTTAGGTATGTGATATGATTTCGAGGCCAAAATCATAATAAGGGGCAAAGAATATGGAAGCATGCATATTAGAGCATTTGTTCATTTATTTTGCTATTGACATTATTTATTTAGTTTTTCTTTGTGATTATTTACTAGTTATATGATATACGTACTAATTGTAGGACATGCATATTTGTTACCTAATTGTGATTAAAATTTGATCTTATTTAGAGTACTTTTGAGAAATTTGGAGTAGTTTGAATCGTTGCTACCATAATAGATATTAGAGGGTGAAAATTGGGTTTGTGGTGTTGTGTTGCATAACATTTGCTTTTCATATAACATATGATATTAAAATGCCTTTAATTCATACTTTCATTAAAAAATTTAGGCTAGTCATTAATATGAAATGTATGTGTTCAAGTGGTGATTTGGTTAATCATCAGAACCAGTGTACTAAGCCTATGTACAATGCCCAATTCCTTAACAGTACTTAGGCTTAAAGCCTTATATGTTATTTGATAAGTCTAGCAAGGTCTTTTCTAATATGTGTTGCTTTTGCGATATTTCCTGAATACTGGTTGTGGTTGTGAAAATGATAAAGTTGATATGTGAATTTTAGAGTTATTATTGGAGATGCTATGTGAGATATAAATTAAATATATTCTCTAAACAAATAACTGTTATGTGAAATTTTGTATTTATTTTGTTACTATATGAAAAGCTTGAACACTATTCAAAATGAGTTATTGAATTGATATAAATAATTTGTTAAGAAGTTCCCTGCCATATATGTTGTTATTGAGCAAGTGATGTATGCTCATTCCTCTGCATACTTCTATTTTGCAGATATTAGGTAGTTGGCAAGGTTTTTTTTTCTTCCCTTTATGAAACCGTGCCAAGTCAAGAAGTATACCAATTGATACTCTATTCAAGAAGTATACCAATTGATACTCTATTCTTTAGATGATTTTCAAACTATTAGGAGGATGGTAGTTTGTTTAGATTTGTTGGAGTTAATTAAGTTAATCACTGGTTGCTTAGAGCTTTACAAGCATAATGTTATTTATTTATTTATTTATTTTCTTAAAATTTTCAAATTTTCTTAAATAATACTTGGATTATGGTAGAAGAACTTTTAATAAATTTATAAGTTGAACTTCTCTTGTTTAGAGTTTACAAGTTTGTTATCTTTTGCATTGATATTAGGCTTGTGTGCTTAGACCCGGTCTATCTACAAGCTGGTCACAGCCTCTAATGCTGGGTAGTGACATCTAACCACAATAGTGTTCTGTCATAGCTATTTCAAATAAATGCTTGAAGAAAAAGCAATTGAAGGTACTCGTCTTGATTTGTCAATAATCACATCATCATTAAGTATTTTTAAATATGCCTTAGTATTCATAATATTGTCTTCCACCATTTGTTTTGTTGCATAAGTTTGTTCTTGAATGACATGGGAGGGACGGCTTCATTACTATCTCTTACCCAAGTGCAAAATCTAGCCTTCCTCATGGACCTGTCCTCCTCAAAAGGGGATGGCGGTGGTTTTCCTAGGGTTTTCAAATTCTCCATTATATTGATTTGATTGTCCTTTTTTTTTAAAAAAAAATTTAAAGTTTTTCCTCTTCTGAATATTTTTTTAATTTTTATTTTGAATATTTTCTAATTATTTAAAATTTATTTTTTAAATTTTTTATTATTTTACTTTACCAAATATTTTAATTGTTCTTATTTGACTCAAGTTAGAAGTTAAGGGGCTGATTGAATTAAAAATTAATTAAAACTCTATATTAAACATTTAGCCAAAATTTAGTCCCCAAATTGAGTATTCCTCTTATTTATGGTATTTAAGATTATATTTATGGTTTTGGAATTGTTATTAATATTTAAATGATTAGACTTGTTTCAAAATATAAAGATTGATTCATAAGTTAATAACTATCAAACGGAGCACGTTTCCTACAGAATTATCATTTTTAATATTCTATCAATATTATTAGAGAAAATAGGAAGAACGTAAAGCCATTTTATTGTTTTTGTACTTCCTGATGTACTATATTTTTATTTTTAGATCATGATATATTATTTTTAAATATATAAATAAAGATTCATAGTATCCGCTTGCTCTTGTGTGTGTGTGTATATATATATATATATATGTGTGTGTGTAATACATATGGATCAAATT
This sequence comes from Reutealis trisperma, assembly GCA_947687605.1. NCBI lineage: Eukaryota > Viridiplantae > Streptophyta > Magnoliopsida > Malpighiales > Euphorbiaceae > Reutealis > Reutealis trisperma. Next base: position 13,899 of record CANTUT010001209.1, read on the forward strand.
TATTATAAATGAGCCAATTAAAAAATAATAAAAAATATCATACGTAATGTTTATATAAATTTTTAATTGGAATTTGTTTGGGAGTTGCAGAAATAAGATGACATAAAAATCATTAAAGTAATTTCATATAAATTTATTTTTTTAAAATAATCACTTGATATAGGGAAAAAAATTTATATGTAACTGTTTAATTCATTATTTATTATATTGGTTTACAGGGAATGAAGTGCAACGACCCATTTGGCCTATTTAGGAAATTAGGAAAAATGATCAAAAACTGGGCAAATGTATATGCAAGCCTTGCGCTTGTCCTCAATGTACAATAGACCCTTAAAAATCTCTTATAACATAAATGCCCAAATAAATTAATTGAAAGGAAGAAAGAGAATGTATTTTTTTAAAGATAATGGTCTATTATTAAATTAAAAGAGAATACATAATTAAATATCATACATAAACATAACATTTGCAGAAAATAAAATAAGGGCAACCAAAAGAGATATTATACTAACTCAACTTGAAAATTAATACATATGATAATAAATTTTTGGTATGGTATAAAATTCTAAAATGAGTAGTCTGACAAAAAATTACAACCAAAGAATTTATACTTAGTTAGCATGATATACATTATCTAATTATCAAGAGAATTTCACTGGTCTGAAAATATAAGACAAATTTTTAATATAATAAAATAAAATTTTAAGGACAATGAAACTGAAAATTAACTACTAAATTTTAAATGTTAAATAATATAGGCCATATAATTTTGAACATATAAAATTATCTAAAAATGTAATCATTTACTAGATTTGATATAAATTTTAAATTAAAAATTTTAATTTATCATTTTAAGTGATTTTGATTTAATTGAAATTTTAGAATATGCTTACCAACTAATTGAAAATAATTAAATATTAAAAATCTTAATTTTAAGTTTTAAATAAGATTATTAATACTACCTTAATTATATCTTAAAAAATAATTTTTTTTCCCCATAATCTTAAAAAGTAAATAGATGGAGTTGCATATGCATTTGACCTCAAAAGCAGCATCGGAAATAACAGATTTGGTTCGAATTTATTATTAGACTGAAATTATAATTGGCTAAAAAATGAGATCTAAACGGTTAATTAAGTGACTCAGTGATTTTGTAATCACATAATTTTCAATTTTTTTATATTATAATTTACATTTATTTAAATAAATTATTATGATATATATTTTTATTTTTATTTTTTAAAATTTCTTTAATTATTTTATATTTTCATCCTACATATTAAAAGTCAGAAAATTTTTATTTTATTTTAATCCTTAATATTAAAATAATTTTAATCGCTAAAATTTAATAATTTAATTATATTTAATTATTAAATTGATATAATGAAATATTTACACTTATTTGCACATTTTGATAAAAATGTAAAAATTTAAATTATTAAATCTTAATTTCTTTTTTTAAGTCCATAATATAACTCATAAATATAAAAATTTAAATATAAATAAAAGATGTATTAAATTTATTTATGTATTTTTTATGTTTATAAATTAAAATATTTAATTTGCTAATTTTTTATTTCTCAGCAAAAGTTTATGTTTTTCTAAATCTTTTAATATTTTATAAAAAATTTATTATATTAAAATTATAAATTACATATTTAATTAATTATATTAATTTTCTAATTTAACTACTAATTCAATAATTAAATTATTAATTTATTAACTCAATTTATAAATTAGACTAATATCTGAATCAAATTTAATAACTATGGCACTGGAGGATGCTTGTCACTATCTGTTAAATCATAAATGACGAAGACCATGATATGTTTGTCTCCATCTGTTAAATTACAGCCAGCAATTTAAATGTAGTTGTATGTTTCCAAATGAGATATATTTCCTATTCGTCCACGTTTTTATGCATACGCTATTGCATGTCTTTTTCTTTATTGATATTTTCTTAATTACAAAAGGAAAACTCATTCCCCATTTTTATGCACGTTTAGTTTTTATTATTTTAAAATTCACAATTTTAGTCTGTAAAATTTATTAATAATTTTAAATTTTAATCTTTATTACAAGATTATTAATTTTTACTGTACTTTTAATTTTTGAAATTTTGAATTCTACAATATTTGTGACTAAGATTTCATAGTTTTATTACATTTTAGTTCATGAACGATTCATTATATTATAAAATAATTTGATTTTCTTAAAAAATTATATATCCTAAAACTTGGTTTGTTGAAATAGTATTTTAAAAAATCAGATCAAATCTACAGATTTAACTAATTAAATCAAGAATCACTAGCTAATCCAGTTCGATTTACTAGAAAATCAAAATTTCTATTAAACTATTTTTTAACTGATTTTTATCCGATTTTTCACTAGTCAGATCTTTATTAATTAAAATTTTTTATAAAAAATAAAGAGATTTTATCTAATCGTCGGACTATCGGTTTAATCCATCCAATTAATTGATTTATAAATTGATGACCTAATTAATTCGATTATTGGTCTAATTTTTAAAATGCAATGCTGAAGAGAGCGAGACTCACAACAAATAAATGAAAAATAAAATATTAAAAATATTTATCTTAGAAAAATCCGACCCTACGCGAAGTACATCCAGAATAAGTCGAACACTTCTTGTGCGAGTTGCTATTATAAAGAAATGGTTCTCTTTGCAAAGAAAAAAAAAAAAAAAAGGTTTTTCTTTGATTTATATACTGCTATTACAAAAAATAATAATAATAATAATAATAATTTTCTTTCATTTATATATTATGACTACAAAAATACTAATACTACACATGTATGATCTAAAGACCAATTTGCAATACTGAGTTAACCTGATTTATAAGAACATTTATTATTTATTTTTTATTGGTTAGTATTCAATTATTGGGATAATTACTCATTAGTTAATTTTTGAATATATACTCCTGAATATAGGATGGCAAGATCAGTACTAATGAGGTAATTTTTTAATCCACGCTCTGAATATAGAGAGAAGACTTAATTAAGATAATTTTTAAATGCATATCTGGATATAAAAAAAAATAATTTATAATTTATAAATAGATAAAACTTATTAACATTTTGTTACAATTTTAGTCATAAAAAGAGATATGTTTGTGAATTCAGAAAATTATGAATGGGACACATTGAAATTTTGAAAATTTTAATATTTTTTAAATTCAGATTTAACTCATGAATAAATATATAATATATTGTTACTTCTAACAAATCAAATTCAACCAACTACACTTACACAACTTTTTTTTTTCTTCCCTTTCTTAAAACAAAATTATTGTTTATTTTATTTTAAATTTTTTTTCTCTTCATCTCCTTTATTTATCTCTTTTTTTCTTATTAGCCAATTTGCATTGTTGATTACCATTTGTGTTATTTAGTATCATCAATAATTACATATAGGATTGAGCATTAGTCAATTCGGTTTGATTCGATTTTAAAAGTTTAAAAATCAACCAGATCGATTAAGGTTAAAATGAGAACCAAACTAAAATAAATAAAACTAAAAACCAAAGTCCAATTTCACCAAAATATATTCACGATTCAGTTTGGTTTTCAGTTTTACACTTCGGTTTGGGCTTTATTGTTAGGCCTTTTGAACTTTGAGCCCATTTGAAATTCGCATACTTTGACATTTTAGCCTTCAATAAGCTAATAAAATAACATTTACATACTTTGGCATTCAGCCTTCAATCAACAAATTACAAGTTAAAATGTTAGATACAAAAAGAATGTGAATTGCTTCACTTTACAAAATAATCAATATACAAAAAGAATTTTCATCATTCAGAGCAATTCAAGTAAACTTTTGGAAAATAAAAAAAAATAAAAGCATATTACAGGAACATTAAAGAGCAGCAAAGAACTATTGCAAGACTACAACAGCAACACAAAAATAGCATATTGCAAGAATATAAAAGAGTAGCAAACCTAAGAGTTAAGGCAAAACCTGCATTTAATCACAAGAACAACAATATGAGTAAACAAATTCATAACACATTAGATTAAGATAAAAAAATGAAATACAATGGGTTCAAGTTCTTTGTATGAATTCAAGTTAGAATACGGTCAAATTAATGGTTGCAACATTAATTGTACTTAGCCAAATTAATCTGACAACAAGCATTGTAATATTTCAAAAAATGGGTGAAAGCATCATCATTGCCCATGAACATAAGACCAAGCAAACAACCACTAAACAAAGACAAGTATAATATCCAATTTTGCAGCAACAAGCATTAATTGAACACAAGTATAGCAACTGAGTTGTGATAGTGAAGCATAAACATTTTAATTAATGCATTAAATTAAACACTTATCCTTCAGTAGTAAGCACCAAGGCCATCAGTATCAAAATCAATAAGAAAAGCAAAATTATATTTGTTGTTCTTGTTGATTTGAGAGGCTCAAAATCATATTATGAGTACTAACATCTAGAAATGGCCAATTTCCCTAGAAAAAAGATATAAAAAGGTTAGCATATGATATAATGTCAGAAGTTGTTGCCCTGCCAATAAGCACTAACATTCAATCAAACTAGATAGACCATGCTAACAACTCTTTTTAAGAGGAGCCCATAGGCTACTGAGCTACAATAGCTAAATGCCACAACAAAACATCACATATTGAACAAAAAAAAAATATATTGGTGTAATTGTAAATCATCAATAACTCATCATAGCCTCAAACTAGAAGGAAAACTAACGGAATATATCATAATAATTACTGACAGTAAGTAAAAGAGGAAAAAAAATTCCAAAATCAATATTGAACTGCAGTCAATCACATCAACTGCATAATCATAGTCAATAGCAACTAAACAACCATAAAGTTTTATGTTAGTTGAAGAAAAAACAATTCCAACTTTTGGGAGATCTGTAACAAAAATAATTGAAGCAATAAGTGTTAAAATGAGAAAAAGTACAACATAGTCACATAATTAACTAAAATAATTTAGAACAATAAAAATCTAAATTTTTTCAAAATTCTCTACATCTTTAATAGCATCTTCATCATATATTGGCTTACTTGAGGGCCCTATCTAATCTTGAGCACAAATTAGTGCTTCCATAATTTTTGGAGTTAAAGAACTCCTAAAACTATCAAGCACCCTGCCATCAGTGCTAAAGGAAGATTCAGAAGTAATAATTGAGATGGAATAGTTAAAATATCTCAAGCCATTTTAGAGAGGACTATCATAATTGAGCTTCCACCACTTTAAAATATATAGATTCTCCTCATCCTCCAGGAATGACTAATTAAGGTGAACTTCAAGCTTATTCTTTTTACTTTCACCAATACCCATCTCTAATCTATATTACTTAAACCTAGATTTTAGCACTGACATTGGCTTGTTAGGTGCATCAAACTGAGCTAAAGAATTGGATAGGCTACTTTGAGAAGTAGAGACAGATCCATGTTGGGCTTGGTACATGGTCTTATATTGGTCAAAAAGTTGACTGGCCTCAGTTTTTACAAAAGCAAATAACCTCTCACCCATTTCAGGTCCATACATTTGACCAAAAGAGTACTCCAAATACTTAAACTTATCTCTAGGATCTAAGACATTGGCAAAGAAGATTAGTTTATTCATTTTCTCTGGATCCCCTAACATTTGTTGAATTTGATTTCATGTTATCCCTCATAATAGAAAGTTCAAGATCCTCAGTTCATATAATATCATTTAACATGCAATATGAATCTGGTACTTCGCTAAAAAATGTGTTAGAGGTGACATACAAAGAACTGGATATTCTCAAAGTCATATGGTAAAAGTGTTCTAAGAACTTAAGCAATTTCCTACATGTAGGTAAAACTGTTCTAAGAACTTAAGCAATTTCCTACATGTAGCCCAATCACCAACCTCCAACACTACCATCCATAGTGGTGTCGAAATGAGTTGGATGGCATGATCATCAATCTCCAGAACTACCATCCATAGTGGTGTGTGGCCGAACAACAACAGCTCTGGCAATGTTAGTCTAATAGTTCTATTTTGAAATTGCAACGTTGTTTGTGAGCCTAGTTCGATCGGATTCCTCATAGGTAAGCCTAAAACTCTTGAATTCGATTGTATTACTAAATTTTAGGTTGTTTTATGTTGGATGTCTATGTTTTGAACTGTTTATAAATGGAAAATATTTACATATGAGTGAATTATATTTATGTTTTTGATGAATTTGAATTAATATAAATTTTATGAATTATTGAGTTGAAATTTGAATTTTCATGAGATTATGGAGTTGAAGTTATATTTTAAATTTTATGAATTTAATTGAGATTAATTATTTATTAAAGAAAGTTAATTAAATCATGAATTTATATATGAATTAAAATTATGAATTAATTTCTTATTTTAAGAACAATGTTTATTAAGTTAGTCATACAGATAATTATTGATCATTATTTTAGCTATATATATATATATATATATATATATATATATATATATATATATATATATATATATATATATATATATATATATATATATATATATATTGTATTTATGTTTTCAGTGAATTTAAAATCTATATACTTTCCCATGAAAAATTTTTTTAGCTAAATTTTATATATTATGAATGAAATAATTTATTTATTATTCTTATATAATAACTTACGATTTTATTTATTCAAGTTTATAATAAAATTCAGGTATGAGATATTTTAAATGAATTATGCAATTTATGTTTATATTTATAGTATAATGAGTTATTACAAGAATTTTTAAAGAAATTAAATTAATATTATAAGGTTTATAATTTTATATAATTAATCAGTTTGTTTTGTATTATGAATTTATAATTGAGTTCTAAATTTACTTTAACTGAGTATTAGAATGAGATATCTTTATGAGGATTTTTATTATAAATTTAATTTAACTTTAATTTTTATATTGTCTTAATTTCAACTGTAAGTACTTATATTGATTTTAATGATTTTTTAAGTAAAATAATTTTTGTGAAAAGAATGTTTATAAATTATCTTTAAACAAATGAAAGAATATTTATGTTATTAAATTATATTTATAAGTTATCAGGCGGATTTTATGAAAAGAATATTTTTAAATATGAAATTACCTTTAAAGTAAACTTTTCTTTTAAATGAATTTCTTCCAATGGATGTCTTATTCTATGATTAATTGTATGTAATTGATGAGTTGAATATACTGTAATGTGTACTGAGTATGGAGACCCAAGGTTGCAGTTGAGATGTTGGTTAATGTGAACATTGATGACTTTTATAGAAGTGTTAATTCTTTTGTATCAGTGGGGAATGTCTTAATTATAGGGGAGATTCTATAAAAATTTTGACAAAATCTTTATAGTTAATGATTTCAGTTTAAAGAGTTAAGGTTAGAATAGTTTTTTCTTAATGTATTCTTTTATTATCCAATATTGTCATTTCAGTCGTTTTCCTTACCTGTCATGTAACAACCTATTTTTTGTAAATTTTGGATTTTCATTTTAATAAGAAATATGATTATTTTTGATAAGTTAAGAAATGAAAATATTTTTAAAAATTAAGTAATATTTTAAAAAATTAAGTACTAAGAAAATTGTGGTTTTATAAGATAAATTTTTATTAAAAATGAGTATAAAAGAAAAATAAATAAAAATATTATTAATAATGATATTTGTGATAAAAAATAAAATAAAATATAATTTAAGAAAGTATTTTCATGTAAGTTTATTATTTTTAGTTTTGAAAGTATCATAAAATAAAAATGTAATTTTTATGGGTTTATAGTAATAATAATAATAATAATTATTATTATTATTATTATTATTATTATTATAATTATAATTATAATAATAATGTTTGTGTAGATTTTTAAGAGTTTATATATATATGAAATGAAGAAAAATATATGTATATGTTTATAAACAGAAAATGGGAAAAAAAAAAAAAGAGAGAAACAGAAGGCAGAGTCGGGGAGAGAGAGGAAGGGAGAGACAGAATAGAGAGAGAGAGAGAGAGAGATGAGTGAGCTGAGCTTCCACCGCCACCGCTCAGCTACTCCTCGACCTCCGGCGATCACGACGGAACCGGCAACAGCGAGAAGGGGTGGCAGATGATACCAGACGAGCACGAGAAAGTCTCACCGGCGTCGAAGGTTCAAACCACTATTTCCAGCAATTTTGGTTGCAGATGAGGGCAATTCTGGTGTATGGAATGGCCTCGTCACAAGCTTCAATTTGATACTAGCCTTGCTTCCTATCTCTCACCAGAGCGCCAGATTGGAGAAATGGAAGAATGGAGTTTTTGACTGTTTTCTAATAGAACGGCGGCGAGTGAGAGAAAGTGAAGGATATATTTGGACTCCTCACATCATACACTAACTCTTGGCATCCTCAAATCGTGATTTGGTCATTGTTGGGGTTTTTCAACGACTGGGTTCCGGCGACCCCTGAAGTTGATGATTTCAGACAGAAGTTCCGACTCATTAAACCGAGTCCTATGGTATAAATCTCAACTCCTAACTATATATAGATAATAGTTTATGAATTTATTTGTGAGAATTTAGGTAAATAGTATATTACAAAGTAAATAGCTAAATTGGATAATTAAATTGAGATAAATATTATTCATATGATTATTGAATATATTGCTAATAAATTGAAAGATTAAAGTGAGATGTGATATTGGAATTGATTAAGTTGAATCGGTTGGATGGTAGTTTGATAATGAATAATGAAATTGGCAGATGGGATCATTTGATGTATTGGAGGTTCGGGTTGGACAGTTAACTTGTGATGCTTGTTGAATCAAGATTGTTGATTTTCAGGGGGATTAGTCCGATTTTAGGGAAATGCTGTCGAATTTTTGGTAGAATTATATGAAGTATATAAGAATAATTTATAGAGGATAAATTGATTAAGATTTCGTGAATAGATTATAAGAGTAACAAATAGAAGATTGAATCGTAGTCCGATTTTAGGGAAATGCTGTCGAATTTTTGGTAGAATTATATGAAGTATATAAGAATAATTTATAGAGGATAAATTGATTAAGATTTCGTGAATAGATTATAAGAGTAACAAATAGAGGATTGAATCGTAGTTGATATGTGATTTGGAATTTTCATGTAGGCAGAAATGAGTCAAGGAAAAGATGAGTTGCATACAAGTGGAGATGGATTGAAACTAACTGGAGGATATAGTGCGAAAGTTGAATGATTAATCTACTATTATTGTTGTTTTTTGAAATCGTGAGCCATTATTCTTTGTTAACCACCTTGAAAATGCATTTTAATATGACTAGAACTTCATATTGACTATGAGATCTATTGTAAATTTCAACCGTTGTATATGTGAATTTTATTCAAACCTCCATCTATATAGTATTTGAGTATTTCTATATGTTCAATGATATTTCTATAAGAAAATTAAGTATTTTACTTAAGATTTTATTACTAGACTATTAGTTTTCTAGAATGATTTATAAGTTTTGAGTTTTGATGATGTATTGCGAGATTTGTTAATGTTATAAGACTACAAGATTACTATAATATTTAATGAATTACAAGTATTGAAATATATTGATTACGAGTATTTGTTATAAGACTAATTTGATGTATATTGTATTTATTATGAGTTTATATTGGTTTACTATGTGATTATTGTGACTTTGAATGAGCAGAAATCCCCTGATCGATGAGGCGTAAATCATTAGACATTGTATACATTGTACCCACAGATGGAGTATACCATCCGACCTCTTGCTAGGAGGAGTATAAATTCCTAGCCATGGGACCTGATCAGTCTCATGTTTATGATGAGCTATCACAAGAAATATTACAAGCCTATTACAAGATTACGAGCCGATTTTTGTTCTCAGTTTTACAGGTTTTATCACGAGCAAAATTATATAGTTTTCTACAATATTTACTATGAATTACGAGATTGCGAGAACCTTTTTATGTACCTTGTATAATCATATAACGAGTTAATTCTATTATGAATCTTTGTGAAGTTTTCATGAATTATTTCTTAAATTTGTATTTGAAGTGTATTACAAATTATTCGTATTTAACTGATAATTTTCAAATTTATTAAAGTATTTATTATATAACTTGACTATCAAAAGTATAATGAGTTATTAATATTTGATAGTTAATTTCAAGAATAATATATGTTATATGCTATTCAATATAAAGATTTAAACATGTTATTGAAGCTTGATTTCAATTTCCAAAAGTGTTATTGGTCATTATTGTTATTCATTTTCTCTATCAACTAATATGTTTATATATATATAAGTCAGCCAAATGTTCTCCTTATTAACAAACCTTGTATATCGAGCCATGTGAACTATTGTAACATGATTTTTACTCACCGAGTCATAAACTCACTCCCCTTTTCCCAAAATTTTCTATAGGAGATTAAGAGTAATTAGTCCAAGTTGAAGTACGAATTTCGATCGAAGATGACATATGAGTAGAAGTATCTTTAAAGATGTTGTTTGTTATTTATATGCTTGTACATGTATGTTATAGTTAGTTGCTCCATAGAAATTGATGTTTTATTTGTAAAATAATTTATTTATGTAAGAATGAGAAATATGTATGAATTAATTGATAAATATCAATGATAGTCATTAAGAAGTATGTGCATAGAATTGTATTATGAGATGGTGATGTGATTCAAGTTGTGATCTTGGGTGTTGTTGATGCGTTTATTATAGTTTGGTTGTTTGATACCATAATGGTTTTGATAGCAAGTAGAGGGGCTCTACGGGTTTTTGGTGCCCTTATGGCCATGCATGCCCTAGGACTGTCCATCCCAAATGTGGGATGTGACATGTCAAATCTCACAATCTAAGAGGAGAGTTTTTAGGCTTCATCAAGTCTATTAGCGATACTTTCTAATGTGTTTTATCTGCTTATCATGCATTGCATTTACTGTATGTAATACATATGTATATAATTATGTACTATGAATGCATGAAGACATCTTAGCATATGATTTTGAATGTTGCATTATGAATGATGTTATTAATTACATGTGGATGTTTGGATGGGATTAGGATAACGTAAGACCACATAAGAATATGATATGATTATGATATCAATTATGATTATTATGTTTGGCCGAGTTTGATCTTAACTCATTGTGGTCATATGTTTTTGGATAAGAGAAAAATGGTCAGGTTCGAGTTGGTCTCATTGGACCTATGTTTTGGAATTAAGGGAGCTAAGAAAAGAGGTCAGCTCTCTATATTGTGGTTTAGAGTGATTTCTATTGACTACTTCACATCCTTCGATGATTATGTGATTGCTTGTCTCTTTGACATAATGCTTGAACATTTATTTTTATATAGAATGATGACACTAGGTTTTTTATATTAGATTGTATTATTTATTGAGTTGAAATGCTTATTTTTATCTCCTTTTATTTTCTCAGGTTGCAAGTTGAGCACGAGAAAAAAAAATGATGTTAATCCTCCTTTCCTTTTTTCAGCAATGAATTATATTTTTTTATTTAATTATATAATAAAATTTGTTTTGATCTATATTGTAATTTTAGCATTCTGCATAATTATTTTCATTGCCATTATCCTTACATGTTGGTCAGTCATTGGATTTTTAGTATAGGTGATATTCTATAAGTAGAATCTTGTTGATGTTAATGATTTAATATGTCTGATGTTGTAACCCTGAATGGTAGAAGTACGAATTAAGTCTGAATCGAGCTTTTATCAAACTTGAAAATTATGTTCAAACTAACATAAAAGCAAAAATATCAAATTCAAAAAGAAATTAGGAATATGCATATTTTAGTCAAATTGAATTACCAAAAAGATTATAGGAATATTAAAATATATTTTTTAGAGTGTCAAAATTATTAGGCTAATAATAATAATAATAATAATAATAATAATAATAAGGGTAAACTATTATTTAGTCCTTGAAATTGGACCTAATTAACTATTGAGTCCTTGCATTTTGTGAAATTGACTATTTAATCCCTGAGATTTTATTCCATCAACGAAATTAGTCATTCTATCCAAAAGTTTTCTAGTTTACTATTAAATTAAGTTGAAATGGCAAAAATGCAGGGATTAAATAGTTAATTAGGTTAAATCTTAGGGACTAAATAGTAGTTTAAATAAGGTTATTTTTGCCATTTCGCCTTCATGTTAATAGTAAATTAGACCAATTTTGGACAGAAAAATTAATTTTATTGACAGAATGAAATTTTAGGGATTAAATAGTCAATTTCACAAAATGTAGGGATTAAATATTTAATTATGTTAAACCTCAAGGACTAAATATGTAACAACTTGATTTTTTGTTTATTTTATAAAATTTTATTTTGTACGAAAATGTATTATTTTATTATTTTCTTTATTAAAACCTAATTGAAAATTTCATTTTTATTCAATTTTATATATTTTTATGATTTGAAAATTTATTATTAATAGTAATTTTATTTTAATATTAAATATGTGAATATAATTGAAGAAGTATTTATATATTTAATTATGAAAACATTATTATAGTTATTTATGCTTGATGGTGTGTGTGTTATATATGTTATATGCCTGTGCGATGTGATGAATTTGATAAATATTCTTAGACTTGTGATTATGGTAAAAGGATATGAGTATATGTGATGCTAGTAGAGATTCTTTACTGGTGAAGATTCTTCTAGATGAGTAGGCTATGATTAGAATGTAAGGATTTGAACTTTTATGAAATGATAAGATGTTAAGGTTATATGAACTGTGAATTTGAGAATCCACGAGAACTTGATCTACAAGGGTATAAAATGATTTAATTCAAAATTTTTAAATGATTTTGAGATAAAATGTTATGGATCTAATTTGATTATATAAATGAGTTTAAAGATGATAATTGAATTTAAAGTATGATTTTAAAAGTAGTTTTGAAAGTTTATTATTTTGGGACTCTATACTTGTGTCCAGTATATTTGTCTACATGCATCAAGTTTTACATTATAAAATCATATGTCATCAGTCATGCATCATGAATCTCATCAATCATTACATTAAGATTGCATATCGTTTAACATTCCTAGACACAGTATTTTGAGTTCCAAAATAAAAATGAAAATGTTGTTGATTTGGATCTATTTAATATGTGGGCTCATAGCCCTATTATGTAGTGGATTGTCATTTAGTGTTATGTCAGGCTTACTATGGGTACTGGTAACGACGTGCGTCACCTGTGTCCTAGTGCCGGTCACATGTCTTTGGGTTCGAGGTGTGATAAAATAGTAGTTTATTATTATTATTATTATTATTATTATTATTATTATTATTATTATTATTATTATTATTATTATTATTATTATTAACTCTTTTTTTTGAAAATTAAACTTTTTAACTATTTAATAAAATTATAATATATAATATTAGTAAAACTAATTGTATGCATGTATCATTATTATTTTCATAATTACAAATATAAATCATATATATATATATATATATATATATATATATATATATATATATATATATATATATATATATATATATATATATATATATATATATATATATATTTAAAACATTATAATTGAGTCTATTAATTGAGCTATTTACGAGTTTAATTGAGCCAAATTTAACTTTGCTCAAACTCAGCTCGTTTATTAATCGAGTCTTGAATTAAAACTCAAACTTGACTCATATATAAAATGAGCCGAATGCGAATGAATTGTTATCAAGCCGAATACTGTGCCGCTAGCAAATGGTTTGACTCATTTAATAAAATATAATATTAGTAAAACTAATTGTATGCATGTATCATTATTATTTTCATAATTACAAATATAAATCATATATATATATATATATATATATATATATATATATATATATATATATATATATATATATATATATATATATATATATATATATATATATATATTTATTTATTTATTTATTTATTTATTTATTTATTTTTAAAACATTATAATTGAGTCTATTAATTGAGCTATTTACGAGTTTAATTGAGCCAAATTTAACTTTGCTCAAACTCAGCTCGTTTATTAATCGAGTCTTGAATTAAAACTCAAACTTGACTCATTTATAAAATGAGCCGAATGCGAATGAATTGTTATCAAGCCGAATACTGCGCCGCTAGCAAATGGTTTGACTCATTTATAGCCCTAATGGTAAATACATTGTTAAGGCCCCAATCAATGGCTTTTTCAATGTTTTCACCCTTATGGCTAGCAACTGGTATGGATGACAAAATTTTTTTATGCAGTTTCCATTCATCACCTATGAAATGAGCAATGATGTACATATAATTAATTTGTTAGATGCTAGTCAATGTATTAATTGTGAAGTTAACTCTTTGACGATGATTTTTTTTTTTTTAAATTAACTTAACCCTCTCATCCATGAATAATTGAAAATAGTTCCTAGTAATATTCCACCAAAATGAAAATTTAAACCTAGGGCATACTTGAGACACAAATTTTTTGAACTCCTGCCTCTTTATAAACTTAAAAGGAAGTTCATCAACGATGACCATATAAGAAAATGTCTGCCTAATTACTTCTTAGTCAAATTTTCAGGACTTTATTGTCCCCAATACATCACTCATCTTCTCATTAATAGAAGGTTGTGAAATTAGAAATACTTGTCGAGTGTCTTTAGAATGTGGGTTTTTCAAGCATTAATATGTGTTGCCTAAGTGTTGATATGCCAGTTGTTTTTGAATGACATGCATACTCGTTAGAACAATAAAAACACTTTGGCACTTATCACTCTACCTTTAATAAATTATACCTCAATAATAACTTTGTGTCTTGTAATACATAAAACGAAATTTAGAACTTAATATTCATTCTTTTTTTAAAGAATTTTGATTAACTTTTTTATGGATTAATAAATAAATTTATCCTAAATTTTATTTTGTTTTGCAATTATACTTTCTTTTTAATTTCATATTTTGAATCTTAGTTACAATTCTATCCTTTATCAAAATTGTTAGAAAAAATTCATTAATTAAAATGTCAAAATATCAAATTGATCCTTGAATTTTTCATGCCATATTATCAACTTAAATTTTGAATTTTGATTGAAATTAATCAAACTTTTTAACTTGAATTTAATTAATTAAATTATTAGTAATTTACTTAATTTACAAAGTTTTTTTTTTTGAACAAAAAAACAGATATTGACATTAATTCAAACAGTCGGCACAAAGCAGAGCTTGAATGAACCCAGGTGATTCATAGCAAACTCGAAAGTTAGCATGTGAATGAGAGGCTCTTACTAACAGGTGAGCAATCTCATTAGCTTGCTTTTTTTACAAACAGAACTGAGAAACCAGAAATATCACAAAGGAAATCAACACAACAACAAATCAAAGAACCAAACTCATCAATTCTTGTCTGCTTTCTGTGAACAGCTTGAACAACAATCAGGGAGTCAAGTTCAAAGATCACATGTTGGTATCCCAAATTTTTAACCCATGATAAAGCTTCCTTTAAACCCAAAGCCTCAGCCCCTCGAACATGATAAAGTCCCTCAAAGGCAGCAAATGCACAACAAACAAATAACCCATGTTCATCTCTGAGAATCATTCCAATACCCATTTTTCTTTGATCTTGGAATATTGCCACATCCACATTACATTTAAAGAAACCTTGAGGAGGCTTATTCCATTGTCTGCCTAAGTTATTATCATTGTTTGGCAATTGTTGAAGAGTTCTCTTTTCTTGAGATGATAACCAATCATATAAAAATTCAAGAGCTACATGTACTGTTTTATCAGCCCCTAATAAAATCCCATTCCATAAGTAAACGTTTCTTTGACACTAAAGCCTCCATAAAATGACACAAAATTTTCCAACCTTAGCTTTATCCAAAACAGCAAGCAAATGGAAAATCCAATCACAAAAGCTATCCACTAAAAACGCGGCAGACTCAACTTCATGAATCAAGTTTACTTGAATCCAACAGGAATAGCAAATGGACATGATATAAATACATGCCAAGAATTTTCCAAACCATCAACACATAAAGCACAATCAGTTGGAACAGACATACCTCGAGTTTGAAGGGTTGTTTTAGTTGGCAAACAATCCCTACAAGCCCTCCAAATAAAATGTTTAACTTTGGGCGGAATCTTTGGTTTCCACAAATGTTTCCAATCTCCAGGGACTTGGTACTCTTCATTAAAACCCAGTTGATCCAATAAAACTGCATAAGATTTGACACAATAGATGCCCATCTTCGAAAAATGCCAAATCCTTTGATCTGAGTCATTCCTTTGCACCAGAGGTATGTTTTGAATTTCACATACATCCCTATTACAAAAAATCTCTGATAGTAATTCCATATCCCATTCTTTATATCCTGGAATCATTAAATCTATCACTCAAATACCTTCAAAATATGAGTTATATGGAGTGCTTATCTTAAAATTCTGAGGATCACGAAGCCAGGAATCATTCCAAACTTCAACCTTAGAACCATCTCCGATCTTCCAATGTAACCCTTTGTCTAACAAAGCTTGAGAGTATAAGATACTCCTCCAAGTAAAACTTGGATTATGGCCTAATTTGGCTTTCATCAAATCCCCATTTGGATAATATTTGGAACTGATAACACGACTAACCAGAGCACTAGGATCAGAAACAAGCCTCCAACCTAGCTTCCCAAGCATCGCTATGTTGAATGCATTGAGCTCACAAAAACCCATGCCTCCAAGGTCTTTCCTCACACATAATTTACTCCATTTAAGCCATCTAATTCCTCTATTACCATCCTATTTGTTACCCCACCAAAATAAATTTAGAATGCGTTGCAACTCCTCCAACGTTGAGCTAGGGATAAGGAATGTGCTCATAAAATAAGTTGGGATTGCTTGCCCGATAGCCTTAACCAGAATTTTCTTCCTTGCTTTTGATAGAAAACAACTGTTCCAGCTTTAAATTTTCTTCCATACCCTTTCCTTAATATGGCTGAAAATTACTTTCTTCTTTCTCCCAATAAGAGAGGGCATACCAAAGTATCTACCTGTGTTAAGAGGTGCTGAAACATTCATAATAGAAGAGAGAGTGGTGCGCACATCCTCATTTATATTTGAACTATAGAAAATTCCAGACTTAGAAAAGTTCACAGCTTGTCCTGATGCATTCTCATATGTGACCAGAATGCGTTTCATCAAAGAGCATTCTTCCTCGTTAGCACGAAAGAAAAATAATGAATCATCAGCAAACAATAAGTGGGAAACATTTGGAGCTGATCGACTAATTTTGCATCCATGCAATCTATCCACCATTTCCTCTTTATGAATTATTGCCGATAGACCCTCAGCACATAAGATAAACAGGTAGGGGGATAAAGGATCCCCCTGCCTCAAGCCCCGCTTTGGACTAGTTGGTCCCATTTCATGACCATTGAGGAGAACATTATAAGAAACAGTAGAAATGCATAGCATAATAAACTCAACCCACTTTGGTGCGAAACCCAATTTTAACATCATACTTCGCAAAAAAACCCCAATCGATCCTATCATATGCCTTAGATATATCAATCTTTAGAGCCACACCCCCTTTCTTACCCCTTATACGCCTCTTCATGAAGTGAATAAGTTCAAATGCCACCAAAACATTATCAATTATAGATCGACCAGGCACAAAGGCTGATTGAGAATCACAAATAATCTTGGGAAAAATATTCTTCAAACGATTAGCAAGTACCTTGGCCAAAATCTTATAATTGACATTGCAAAGAGGGATGGGAGGGATGAGTCTGAAGTCTTTCATAGAACTTGGGTTTGCACATTTAGGAATCAAGCAAATATTAGTAGAGTTCAGACACTCTGGAAATTCCAGCTTCTGTAACCAGCCGACCCCTTCAGTAAATATGTCTTTTCCGAACACATGCCAGAACCTCTGATAAAATGCTAGATTAAAACCGTTTGGCCTCGGAGATTTATCGGGGTGCATTTGATCAATTGCAACTTTGAATTCTTCAATAGTGAATGCAGAAAGCAAAAACTCATTATCTTCACTAGATACCTTTGTTTCGACACAATCAACCACTGGACTATAATTCCCCATACTTCCGAAAATAAGGAATAAAATAAGACTGAGCAATTTGACACATACCATCAAAGTCCTCGCAACATTTCCCAGACTCATCAAGCAATCCTTTGATTTTATTAGCTTTCTTTCTGGCAGTAGCACTTTAATGACAGTACTTGGTATTGAAATCTCCCTCCTTTAACCAGAATACTTTGGCTCTCTGTTTCCAGAACCTTTCTTCCTGTTCTAACTAGTGTAAAAGAGACAGTTTCAGGTCTTTAAGTCTCTTAATTGACAAATCATCGTCTTTATTACGAAGTTGTTCCATCTTCTTCTTACACTGAGAAATGCCCAATCGAAACCTGTTAGCGGAAGATTTTCCCCACTCAGATAACACCCTAGAGCAATTACTCAACTTAGCCATCAAAGAATCACACGAATTAACCCATGCTTCCTCAACAATAGCATTTAAATCAGGCTCCGATAACCAACTATTTTCGAATCGAAACCTCTTGCCAAAAATCCCAGCAGATTCACGATGTTCAGACAGAAGTAAAAGAGGTGAATGATCATAAACAGGCGCCATTAAATTCTACAAACGGGCATGGGGAAAAAGTTCTAACCAACTCCCCGTTACAAAATCTCGATCAATTCGTTCTTCCAAAGCATGAGCAGTCCCTTTCCCACACTCCCATGTATATGGGTACCCCTCTAAAGGAAGATCCACTAACTGACAATCAAACACAGCCTTTCTGAAACCGCGACATAGCCATGATGGATGCTCTTTATTACCTTTCTTATCCTCTAAATGGAGCAGATCATTGAAGTCTCCAATGCAACACCATGGAAGAGAAGATGCAGCATGGAGATTTCTAAGTAAATTCCAAGATTCTTTCTTTTATGACGCTCAGGGAAGCCATAAAATCCCGTAATTCTCCACCTACCCGTAACTGAGTCTTGAATCTCCACATCAATATGGTTTTTTGAAAAGGATTGAACCAAAACTGATGTGGAATTTTTCCATAAGACGGCAATACCACCACTTCTTCCCTCTCTATCTACAACCACAGCATAATGAAAACCCATTTTTATTCTGACTTCTTCAATCTTGTTACTATTGACTAATGTTTCAAAAAGGAACACAATATCAGGTCTGTGAATTTTTACTAACTCACCAAGGGCACGAATTGCACGAGGATGACCTAGTCCTCGGCAATTCCAACTTAAAAACTCATGGGCTCGTTTTAAATATGAAAGGCTAACTATTTTCTGTTGTATTTGTGGATGTCTTGGGCATTCAGACCGCTTTTGTGATAATGATCTAAAAAGAGAATGGGGGCATTGGCTTCGTGCTACACCAAAGAGAACTTCTACTCCTGGGACTGAAAAATGGTTGAGGAACAGTGTGGCGGAGAAACTCGGGTTACCCATGGGAGCTGGTAAAATTTTTTTCAACTCAGACCGAGTTAACTCGACGGTTAATTTGGATAAAGACAGGAGTCGAACGTTGGCTAAAAATGAGGAGTGTTCAACGGCGCGTCTCGGTCAACAGGCTGGTAAACAAGTTGTGGAATTTTCTGCAACAACGGTCGATAAATCTCAAAATATGGATCTAGAAAATGCTGGGCTTGAATTACTAGAGGATAGGAAGAGAAGGAGAGCAAGCCCAAATGATGAAGTCCAACCAGCATATAGGGCTCTGGATACAACCCCAACAAATAAAACTCAGTCTGCAGAAATTACTGCTGACAGTCCAAATCTGGCTTTTTTATCCGCAGGACTTGGGCTCCAGGCCTGCGAGAGCCTACAAAGTTAAATAACCTAATTAATTTCTATCGAAATTTAAAAATGAAATTAATAATACGTGATAATAAGAAGTTATAATTAGATTAATTTTTTCATTTAAATTAACATAAAAAATATTATTATTTTCAATTTAATTTTAGGATAGAATTGCAACTAATTTTTGAAATTAAAATAAAATTGACATAAAATAAAAATAAGATATAATAGTAAAATAACACAAAATTTAGAATAAATTTATATTAAATTCTTTTTTATTATGAATGCTTAAATTATACTCAAATTTTGAATTCTTATTAATTTTTTATTTGACTAATTATGAAATAATTATTTTGATTATTTCATTTTCAATATTGAACTATCTTATCTCAATTCAGGCCTTATAATTTTATGGTTTCCACCATTTCTTTAAAAAAGGATTGAAAATTATCCTTTGGCATTTACTTATTCTAAAAATTAAAAATTAGTTGGGAACTTACTCTTATGCGGTATTAATAATATTTTTTATTTAGTTTCAATATATATATATATATATATATATATATATATATATATATATATATATATATATATATATATATATATATATATATATTTAATTTATATTTTTTAAAAAATCTAATAAACATGTGAATTATAATTATTAATTTTAAGCAAGGTACTTGATATAAGATGAAAAATTAAAAAAAGTTACTGACGCGATAAAAAAAAGTTCTCATATATATATATATATAGTAAACTTCTATTTTTCTTTTCAAATTTTAATTTGTTTTATTTTTAATAATTGAATATATAAAATTTTATAACTATAATATGATTAAAGACTAAATATGAATTTCATTTAGAATGAAACATGCATCCAAATCAAGCAAAAAGCTCAAAATCCACATCTTTCTATTTACATATCGACAGTGAATTAAAAAAGAACGAAATTGATCAGCATAAAACTTCATATATTTAATTGCTAAAAATAAAAAGATCTCAAAGGCAATGCAATCCGTAACGGCACCATTAGAATAAATTTATGAAAATATTGGGTACCAAAAATGATAAAAAAGGAAATAAAAGGACCTTTTATTTATTTATTTATTTTTTTGCCCAAGGAAATAAAAGGTTAAATGTGCAAGAAATGCAAGTGGAATAGGAAAAGGAGACGTTAGTTCTTAAGTTTGTACGGTGCCGGCTTCTTTTCTTTCTTTTTTCGTTGCCTAAAAACCAACGGGTTTTTGTCTAATGCAACAACGCTACGCCTTGTTCCACTTCAGTCTATATATAAACTAAACTTGAATCTTCCTCAAGAGTCTCCCCTTTTCTCTCATTCTCTCCCTTACCTATCTTTCTATTTCGATTTCCAAATCTTTCTAAATTCTTTGTTATCAATACATAATCTTCACAGTACCCAGATTTTATTTTTTCCCTCCCTTACACTTCAATTTTGTACCGTCTCTACCATATCTCCAATACCCAGATAAATTTCTTCTGTTTTTTTTTTTTTTTTTTTTGTTATTAGATGTTCTAATTTTGCTTTAAGTTCTTTTTAAGAACACAGAGTTTCGTACACTAACCCAAGATAATGGTGGTCAAGATGATGAGGTGGCCACCATGGCCACCTCTGTTATCAAGAAAATTTGAAGTCAAAGTAACAATTCAGAGATTGCAAGGTCTGAATTTGATACAATTTGATACAGTAAATAATAATACTGACGATGATGATCTGAAGGAGAAGAGGAGATTGGTGGTTGAGATAAAGTGGAAAGGTCAAAAGAATATTGGGTTGGGATCTTTAAGGCGTTCTGTGAAGAAAAATTTCACTGAGGAAGGTTGGTTTTGTGGTGATGGGGTTTTTGAATGGAATGAAGAGTTTAAAAGTGTCTGTAATTTTTCTGGATACAAAGAAGGGATCTTTCATCCATGGGAGGTTGCATTTACTGTTTTCAGTGTAAGGTTTTTTTTTTTTTTTTTAATTTTATTTCCATTGCCTTTTTCATCTTTTTTTATTTGATTGATTGTTAAATTTTGATCATATTGGAATTGATTTTTTTTTTTTATTGATTTCACTTTTAATTTAAATGTGTGTATCATCTATGCTCTGTCTCTATTTTTCTTGGAAATTCTATTTTGATCTTCTTCTCCTTGTTTTTGACCCCTAATTTTAATTTTTGTTTCTCCTCGTCTTTTTTGCTTTAAATCAACTTTGCCAATTTCTTTGGTTAAGGTTGGAAAATCTGTTGATATTTGCAGCTTTGCTAGTCTGATTTACTCTTATTTTTTGTTGGGAAGATCTCTTTATTTTCATCTTTTCTACTGATGTGGAGTTTCAATTATATTAGTTGATCAATATTCTTAACTGGGTTTTTCTTGAATTTTTTATTTTTTTCTTTTAAATTATTTGGTTAATAAAAAAAAATTGAGCACTGTAAAGATTATTTTGCAAATTGCCTCTTTTTTTTTTTTGGGAAAGAGTGCCATATATTCCAGTTTTGTGGTGTATTGAAATTTTCCATGTGATTTGTATGTTTGTGTTTATTTGTTGGGTTGAAAGTCAAACATTATGTAATTAATCATATGCTTATGGGTATTAATAATTAATTAATGGGTATAGTGACTTATGCATCATGATTTATCCTTCTGGATTCAATATTCTTTTTGAGTATATTTTGCCTGCAAAGTTAGGTCTTTGAGGTGATAATTTTGAAGGGTGATAATTTTGAAGTGATAGGCTTCACACAAAGTGAATGTTACTATCAGCTTGGATCTTGTCATACCCTTATAGATGCTGCCAATTACTGGCATATTCCTTGCCCTGGAATTTGTCAATTTCTTCTGTTTGAGCTATGTGTCCTTTAGCAACTTTGTCAAATTGTTTATTTGATACCTCAATTTTTTTTCCTTCAATAAAATGCAATATTTGATAAATGATTGCATTTCTTATTCATTCAAAGTTCCTTGCTTTATTTATTTATTTTTAATTTCTTGAACATCTTAAGTTGACTTTATCTTTCTGGGCTGGTATATTAAACCTCGGTATGCTATTTTTTAGCTTAATTATTTTGTGTTACCGATTGGATTATAATTTTTAAATTTTTTTCATACAATGGTTTAGGGCCTGAATCAAGAATCAAAGAGCAGAGTCCTCGTTGGAACTGCTACATTAAACCTTGCAGAATTTGCTATAACAGCTAATGAAAAACAGCTTGAAATCAGCCGTCCTTTAATGGATCCTATTAAGACCACTGAGGAGAGTCCGTTGTTTGTTGTAAGTCCATTTGAATACCTTTCAATATGTTTTGCAGCTTTCTTTTTCAGCAATGAAGCAACTATGATATGGTTATATATATATTTTTCCATATGTTTCTGATAATAATTCAAATATAATGCAGTTATCTCTCAGTTTGATGGAATTGGGAACCACTCGAGAATTTTCACAGGCAGTTCCTAGATTAATACAACCTATTCCACCATCACCCTCTCCTGAAGAAGCTTTATCACCTCCAACAGATGAGCTTTCTGGTCTCAAAGCAGGTCTGAGAATAGTGAGAATTTTCCGAGGGACAAAGAAAGCTTGTCATGAAGAAGAGAGCAGTGATGTTAAGCACTGTGTTAGATGGGATGATGCTGACTATAACCATGCATTTGATTCATATTCACTAAATGATGATGCTGAGGCTGAATTAGAGGCGATTAATGGGAATATTAGTTCTCGGCTGTCAGTTAATTATGAAACACTAGCCTATGCAAACTTTGCTGGAGGATCATTTTACTCGAGCACAGGAATTGAAGCTCAAGATGAGGGTTTGATATACTATAACAACCATAAATCGGACAAGGCATCTTTTCATTTTGGGCATTCAACTGCAACAGCCTATGATCAGTCACTGAATCAAAGTTCAAAGCGCCTTTTCTTACCATGGAAGAAAAGGAAACTAAGCTTTAGATCTCCAAAACCTAAAGTTAAAGGGGAGCCTCTTTTGAAGAAAGATTATGCAGAAGATGGTGGTGATGACATAGATTTTGACCGCAGACAGCTTAGCTCCTCTGATGAGTCCAGTTTTGGGGTACATATGAACCCTTTTGCTCCTTCCTTTATTTTTGATTTTTAGGCACTTGATTACTTTAAATGTCATCTTAACGGTATTATAATAGTTAATTTTTTTTTTTTCTAAATCATTATTTTTTCTAAAATTATGATCATTGTTATGGCAGTGGAATAAATCAGAAGAAGGTTCTACCACAAGTCGATCATCATTCTCTGAATTTGGAGATGACCATTTTGCTGTAGGCAGCTGGGACCAGAAAGAAGTAATAAGCCGTGATGGACACATGAAGCTCCAAGCACAGGTCTTTTTTGCTTCAATTGATCAAAGGAGTGAGCGAGCTGCAGGAGGGAGTGCTTGTACAGCCCTTGTAGCTGTCATTGCTAATTGGCTGCAATCTAATCGCTATGAAGTGCCAATCAAGTCTGAATTTGACAGCCTAATCAGGGATGGTTCATTACAGTGGAGAAATTTGTGTGAGAATCAAGACTATAGACAACAGTTTCCTGACAAGCATTTTGATCTTGACACAATCCTCCAAGCTAAAATCCGTCCTCTCTCAGTTGTAGCAGAAAAGTCTTTCATTGGATTCTTCCATCCAGAAGGGCTGGAAGGAGGAGACTTTGACTTCATTCATGGTGCAATGTCCTTTGACAGTATCTGGGAGGAGATTGGCCGTACTGGGTCAGACTGGTCTGATAATGGTGATCCTTTGGTCTACATTGTAAGTTGGAATGATCACTTCTTCATCCTCAAGGTTGAGCAGGATGCATACTACATCATCGATACTGTGGGAGAGAGGCTTTTTGAGGGATGCAATCAGGCCTATGTCCTAAAATTTGACAAAGATACAATAATCAAGCGGCTACCAGCAGAGACTAAAGCAACAGATAAAAAATCCACTGGTGATAAGACGCAACCAAGCAAATCCAAAGAAAAAAGTTCAGCTGATGGGACTCTGCAACTACAATTGAGCATGAAGGAAGAAAGAAGGAGTAACTTGGAAGAGGAGATTGTTTGCAGAGGGAAAGAGTCATGCAAAGAGTATATAAAGAGCTTCTTGGCTGCAATACCTATACGGGAACTGCAAGCTGATATCAGGAAAGGATTAATGGCATCAACGCCTATTCATCGCCGGCTTCAAATTGAGTTCCACTACACCCAGTTGATTGAGTCTGCAGTTGAATATTCATCAAGTGATGTTTTGCCATTGGCTGTTGTCATATAGGATATAATATTTCTCTTACGAAGTCATAAAATTTCTACAGTTGTGAATTATTCTCAACCCCACTCCCCCATTTTTGCCCCTGCTTTTATGTGTCATTAAGCAACTAGAGCTTTTGAGTCATTTTGGGAGATTTTTCACTTGCAGTTTTGGGACGAGAAATTTATGTATACAAAACATTTTTTTTTTTGGCGAATTTTCTGATTATTTATTTCAGTCATGCCATGCTCATTTCTGCTGTATAATTACGACCTTACTCCTAGAAAATTCTTGCTTAGTCAGGGATGATTTCACTCTATAAAATATCTTATATCATGTGAGGGATGATTTCACTCTATAAAATATCTTATATCATGTGATGTATAGTGGGATTTTCTAACTCTGCAAGGGGAAATGTGTAATGGCCATCATCAGACTTTGGTTCAGTCAGAAAGGAAATATGCTTTAATGTTAGTGATGTTTTCTTTCTGAAATTCTTATTTTCCTTTTTTTCCCCCCCAACACGAGATGTGTCCTGTTGGCTATAAGATAGCGACGATCCCATCCGATTTTATAAATCTTAGAAATTCAATTTCAGGTCTCATGAAACACATTTTGGTCTTGGAAAAATAAAAACAAATACTCTATTTTATTATATCTTTATTTTGATTTAAATGAACATAATTTAAATTCTAAAATTTATACGTAAACTATATGTTATTTCCTAATAAAAAGAAGTTATTTAAACGTTAAATATTGCCCAAAAAAAAAAAAAAGCGCTTTATAAAAGTGAATTTTCTAGCTAGTGCTTTAAAGGCACTAAGTAATAACAGTTATTTCACACAAAATATGATTATATAAAATAGTTGTTTCAGACAAATACAAATAAATTAATATAAAAATGAATTGTGATCAGTGCAAGATCAAAATAAAGAGATATGAGCTGGACCTTTTGAATTAGACCTTGCGAAGTATATCTGCAAACAAGAAGAAAAGAGTCAAGAGAAAGACATGTCTTTCGCTTGGTGAAAACTCTCAACGATCAAGTTAGTATGACTACAATACCAATTACCAGAAAGAAAGCGTCTCTCTCTGGGCTTTAGAGTATTTATAATGAAAGAATGGAGGTGAGAGATTATAAAGTTTCATCTACCTTAATTCTACATGGTTCCCTCTTTTTTGTATGTTTTTGTATGAGATAAAGCTGACATTCCTTCGTGGAGGGGCAATGTCCTTTTTTCTTCAGTCTTTTTGACTGATCATGGTAGGTGTAAAGGTAATGGGCACATGTCCTCTATCCTGTCCTCAAAAGTGTTTAGTATGGATGGTGTCAAGATATGGAGTAAGCCGTCTGAGGAGTTGTTCCCACATCAATCGATATGACGTTTATGGACCTAACCTGCTCAATCGGTTGCTTGTGAATGAAGCAAAGTAGGTTCTCAGAAAACTTATAGGCTTTAGGCATATGTGAGCCTAGAGGCCGTTTGGATTCGACCAGTGGATTTCGACCGTTCTTCTAGGATGATTTCATAATTGAAACAATAATGAGTTTTTAGTCTTGAGAGCCCATATGTGATATGAAAACCATTTTTGTCCCTCATCAAGTTGAATAAGAAAAAAGTAAAGATTTGATAGGCCATATTTTGCAACAACTATAGTTACTATCATACTGGTAGGTCAAAATTTTCACTTTTTACTCATTTAATATATTTAATTTTGTTTATATTTGATTTTTTGAATAATCATCTTAGAGACTCGTTAGAAAAACGGTTCAAAAATTACTAATTTAGGTTTTAGGATTTTACCATATAAATGTCTAAGACAGAAAATTTTTTTTTGAATATTAAAATTTTTTATAATTTTATCACATTTTTAATTTTAATAATTTCTTGATTAGGCTTAAATTTGGCTATGTTAGGCCTATATGTTCATGATTTTACCTATAATTTGATCGGTGATAGAGTTAATGAAAATTTAAAACAAATAAGTAATGAATCTAGTTTTAAATATTATGTGAATTCAATTTTTAGTTCATAAAGAATATAATTTAAATTAACAGCAGAATTTAATTAATAAAAAATTAAAATAATTTATTTTAGAATAAGTAGTTAACCCATGCATGTGTCACAATCCTAAATTTTTTAAATACATTTTACTACTTGTTTTTTATTTGATAATTAATTATGTTAGCCATAGCCATATTATCTTTAAAAATTACAAATCATAAACCAGTTAGATTATCATGTTAATTGAGCTTAAGAACCTGTTTTGATCAATGGCAACTTTTTTTAATGCTCTACTTGCAAGATTTAAAGAGAGCATTTAAATTTATTAGAAAACTAAGCCAATTTTTGAGACATAAAAGTAAAAAAGTGAGGTTATCTTAGTACTAAAATTTCATAAACAACATAATTAATCATTTCACTGGATGAAAATTATTATAGGCACAGAAATTAGATTTTAGATAACACTAATTTTATGAGTTAGCTAAATTTTTAAAATTATTAAACTTGACATAAATTATGTATACCAAAACATAATTTTATTTACTAATAATAGGGGTTAAGCTATAGAAGTGCTAGTTAGAAAAACTATTTATTTTAAACACATGAATTTTATCACTAATTGAATTAAATTTTTGGCCATGAAATTTTTCGAAAAGGTACTTGATCTTTTTGCCAACAAATTCCGATACGCATCTGCAAACTATATTGAAATGGCCCATTCATACGGTCCCACACCATACTTAGCACTAAGTGGTCCATTCATCGATCGGATTTATATTAAAAAATAAAGGTAAATTACAAAAATCGCCCCGAATGAAAAATTCATAAAAAAGTAACGTGGAGATTGATTTTTTTTTTTTTAACAAAAATATGTTTTCCAGCAAATTTTTTTTTAAAAAATATAATTTCTCAAAAAATAGTATCATTTTTATAAAAAATTGTATACATTTAATATCTATCTTCAAAATTTTTGACATTTTTTAAAATTTTGGCTTATATTTTAAAATAATATCGATTTGATAATATCTGGTATAAATTTTTTATATAATTAACATCGATTGTTGTTTTGTACATGATACATTTAAAATAGTAAATTCTTTTAAAAATTCAAAAGAAAACATACTAGTAAATGATATCCATTTCACTTATTTTGGTATTTGTTTCGTATTATATGCATCCCAAGAACATACTAAAATACTTATTGATATTATAGTTAAGAAATCTCCGGACCAAAAACATTAATTTTGAAATAACGGGAACCAAAGTTCTTATTGTGTCAAACCAACTCAACAGTCCAACAGCAATCCATCAGCAGGGGAAAACTTAATCGCCTACACAGGCTGCAGTACTTATCCTATCCTAAACTACGGCATCGCTGCACATTCTCCAAAACCTGTTCTATTGTTTTGGCATTACTTCATCAATGATTAAGGAAAAGATAAATTTGGCTAAAACAACGCATTGAATAAATGCAATATATTTTGAATATATTTGGCCTTCATACAATACATTATCACATTATATGATCTAATTTCTTTTAGCTCACTGCAATTATCTTATAGCTACGCCAATAAACAATGAGCTTCATCGGCTCATCCACCGGCATTGCTTGGCCTCAGGATAAGAAAACTATATCCAGTGAATTCTCACTAAACACATTCTTTTTTTCCGAAGTATGAATGGCATAGTTACTGTATCTGTCCCTTGATGATCTTACTTGACCAAAGTTGAGATCAGGTAAAAAAAGCTTACCATGTATTGGTGAATAATTCAAGCAGCTTCGGTTGAGCACAGCTGAGAAGCAAGCTTGACTACACCCCACATCGGTGAATCATTCTGTTCGAAATTATTTTTCTTAATATCAGCAATATGATAATAATTAAGGCCATAGATTCATTAATTTTAAAAAGTACTGAAGTATTATATTTTCTGGCATAGCTTTGTGTGACAAAAGTGATACCAGAAAGTAGCAGCTTGTAAAGGTAATGAATAAATGGGATTAAGACCCATAAGATGCAAGAGAAACCAATGAAAAATTAAAGTACAACTCACCAGATAAACAATATCAAAGGCTTTACGGTAGCTAGCAAGATTGTTCTCGATATTGTGATTTCTAAAACAGTAGCATATGATAATTCATTAATTAGCATATCAACCATTAAAAAAAAAAACATTAATTATCATATTCCCAGAAGGTAAAAACAGAATAAACCACAAGAAAAGAAACACGGAAGTAAAAACAGCAGCCAGAACACCTCTCAAATTGACAAAACAATATAGCATACAACTTTATGTGTTGACCTTTTGTTTTTAGGAAAAAAGTCCCACATGATTTTGATATTTTACACAAAATGCCAAACTGTGCAAATATCATTTGAATGTATGCTCTTCAAAATCATATTAGTTAAACTATATACTCATTGCACCAAGAAACTAGAGACTCCTGATAAAACATGTCTCGAATGCTTACATGAACATGTGATAAAAATTCAACTTCTATTCATAATTTCTTTTTAGCAAGGGAAAAGATAATTGGGAGGGGGGTTTGCAGCGATAAAAATTTTTTCATAGTCGGTTGCAACATGCTAACATAAACCTTTCAAAATATAAGCAATCACACAATCCTGCAATAAAATCAAAGATTTTGGTTGAATGAAGAAAGCAACAGCCAAAATAGCATATGCAGAACAGCACCACTGCCATTAAATTGTAAATGAACACCAAAGTCATCTGAAGAAAGGTCAACTTATTTGGTCATTTTCAAGTTATGTGAGTTGCATGACCCTGATTTCTACCATTCACACCACCACAACTTCAACCCATAACATTAGCACTTGTGCTAACATAGGCATGAGTTGGTTGAACATATGGCATGACAAGGAGAGAATGAGACACAAGTAAACCAAATACTAGAAAGAATGAACAGTGTTAATAACCGCAGAACATACACTTGCTTCAATTTTCTATTCAAAAATATTCTGGCATACCTCCTCAGCTCATCTCACAAATTAGTCAGGCAACAACCAAGACCTGCTTTTCACCCATCATAAATTTATAATCTTACAAGACAAAAAAAACTTCTTCACCACATTTCCTACACATTGTCCATTCATCTCAAATGGAAGACACATCATCACTCACTTCCTTTCATGGGGGACACCAGGACTGACAATATTTATCCTCACTCTGCATTCACCAACTAGAATAATATCCTTATAAAAGAGTACAGTTTAGAATTCTCTTTCATGGTTGATCAGCCAATTCATCAATATAGAATTACAGAAGATCTTTGATAAGGAGTTCCCAGTTGGATTTCACAGTCCAGAAAATTAATGAGGTAGAAGTCATGAGGCAATATCTAATGTTTGACTCCATGCTTTTTTCATGCTTTAAAGCATATATGCTTTCCCATCTCAGCCTAGCTTCTTGCTCTTTGGGACCACTATAAACTTACAGTGACAAATTTTAACTGTTTATTCATTACATTTTCTGTTTTTTCACTTGTGATATAGCAGTTTGAAGTACCTTGCCGGAAAATTAAACAATTTTCATGGAGTCATTGGGAACCACTTATACTTCAAATGATTTCCCTGTTTTCTTGAGTATTTTGCAGTCCAAGCACATCCAAGCAATAATAATCTTCCATTACCAGGTATCTGAAGATCATTGACTGCAATTAAGTATATATTGAAAGAAGTGTTCATGACATCCATTGAGAGATCGAGATTTGCTGCTTCTGTCAGATGTCATGAAGAAAAAGAAAAAGAAGAAGAAGAAGAAGAATCTCCTCTATCAAACTAGCAGCAGATAATTATTATATGTTGGGGAGCAGGCTGACAAGGAATTTAGTCAGGCAATCACTTAACCCTTACACCTTCAAACAGTAATGTAGACCCCAAATGTGTAACAGAGCTTTAAATTGAAGCAATCACAGAATTAACACTTTTTCTAACTAGTCATCCTAAAGTTACTAAAGACAGCATCATCTCCACCAATCCTAAGTTCCTAACCTTTCTTGTCCCTTCTGTTCCATATTAAAATGAATTTTGGGAGATTTCTAGCATTTTGCAACCTTATTTAAGCATCTCATATTTGAATGTAAAAACTTAATCCACGTGTTCCAAATAAAATATTGATCTCCTCAGAATGTGCAGTTAACTGACTATCAAAAACTGCAACGCTATTCCATTTTAATTTTTACACTCATATTTTGGGGAAGTGGGGTGCAAAAAATGAGATACTACATACTAAATATGAAGATTTTACAAACTTACAGGAACCCTACAGAAATTCGAGTCTCATAGTCCAATCCATCAGACATTTGCAAGTCACCCAGGTGATCACCAAGAAGCAGCACATTAGTTCTCTTTTTCACTGAGGCCGAGGCATTGTCATCAATTAGCCCATCAGCGTCACCAACATGCTCATGAACAGGACCAGCCATATCAAGAGCATGTTCATTTTTATTTAGACTATGAATTAATTTCCCTGAAACAAAATAGTTCAAAAACCATAATCAGAATCATCCTAATATAGAAGCACATTTAACATTATCACAAAAAGGTTTGATGTTACTTTTTCAAATTGTTGAAGAAAGAACATTTAAAAAAATACTAGCATGAAAATATGAGATTAACCAGAAGCCGAAGCTCAGTGCCCTTGCCTTTCAACAAACTAAGAGAGAACATAGCATTTTCTTAATTGCAAAATATAGCCAATGGGATAGCTCAATTGGCAAATCATGGGTTGCCAGTGAAATCGATAGGTCTACTCTTCTATCAATTATTATCAAACCTGTCACAGATGAAATCTGAACTGTATACTGTATATCGTGATATCATCAATAGCTGTTTGTTGTTCTTTCTGATCTAGGAATTGAGAAAATCAACTCAAGTAAATTAAATGTTGCAAATTAGAAGTTACTTTTCTCAATTAAAGCACTTATGTCCATTCCTTGCAAATTAGGTGATACTCCTTAAGTCACTCCAAGCAGACATGGAAATTACATGGCATTAAAGCTTAAAAAGGCATACCTATGTACAGATACCAGGAACATAAATTGAAAGCTAATCATATAACACAAAAAGGCTAGAACGATACCTTTAAATGAAATGAGGTGACCGTCATTGTCAAATACCATCCTGTTAGAGACAATCTTGACATTTTTAAAAGATCTGTGAGCTTTCTGCCTCAAGACCTGGCACATTAAAAAAAGAAAGAAAGAAAGAAAGAAATAAGAGGCTTTTATTCAGACCCAGAAGTCAAAGAGTACAAGCAATACAGCCTGCTATTGAACAGCCAGAAAAGTATATTTCAATAACTTACCTCCTCTATGATATCTGCAAGCCCAGCTGAAAATATGAGAACAGGAATGTCTTTTTCCTGCAAGCAGTTAAATTGAGGCAGTTATATGAATAACCCCAACTTACAAACTTGTTAACAGCGGACAAACAGCGGCCAGCAAAACTGGATTCGGACCTGAGATTTACCTCCAGAAACTCAAATAGTTGAATAACACCCTCCCTAAAAGCAATAGCAGAATTAGCAACAGACTCCCTAATTGACTCGTACGTAAGGCCTCCCTCAATAAGAAGATTATGGGTTTTCCCCCACCTGCACAATGGAACTAGTATCTTCAGTTAATTCTCATGCCAATTTCAAAAGCATCATATCTTAACATTCCTAAAAATGAGTGAGTTGTGACGTATTCAATCAATATGTCATTTGTATCATCTAATGCTTCACCAAAAGACATGCCATTCTTCCATAAGCTTGGTTTTCTCTTCAATTGGAATAGTTGGGGAGAATTCTAGAGGATGATAATATTCATACAATGCCCGCCTCTTGGCATCATACTCGGGATTTTCCTGTTGCAAAAGGCCATGACTGCCTACACATTCCATTAGAAAGAAAAATAAAATGTTGTGAACCAAAGAAAGACACTAGAATTTACAAGACAGTAAAAACCCAGAAACATACTTTGCCCACGACGGCCATCAACGAAGAATTTGGTGAGTGTAGCATCAAAATCTGCAATTACCTAACCCACAGAGAGTCAAGTAGTAGTAAAAATCAAGGGAAAGTGTGAGGTTTGATAAGAAAGAAAGCAAGAATCAAACGTGGAAGGAATGAAACCTGGAGCTTAGAAGGACCTGCAATGCGAATTGCAGCAATTTTGCTTTGGAGCGAAAGATGATCATCCACCACTGAAACAGTGGAAAGATCATGTTCATTGCCATCCATTGCCATTCGATTCTTGAAACTGACACTGCAACGCAAAAACCTACGAGAAGAGAAGAGAAGAGAAGAGAAACACAGAGCAAAGTGAGAAATCAAACAAGCCATAAATAAGTAGTAGTTGAAAGAGAAAGAAAACCTGCAGCTACAACGAATAATGGGGAACCTTAGCTTGGAATCGGAAACACTGCGTAAGAGAGTTGAGAAACTGATGACGCTGCTTTGGAATCGATAGCTCATTTCATAATCACTACATATAGGCACTGAAAAATCTATTTTTAATATATAGAAGTGATAATTTATAATTCAATAAAGCGTATACAATAGGAATAAATATCCTTAAAAAACGAATATAAATGTACATATTTTATAAGGAAAAATATAAATATATATTCAAAGTATTGGTGAGGATGATTTTTTTTTACAACATCCGAAATTTATTAAAGCGAAGAGAATTGTAGGAATTCCAACTTTGGCCTCTCGCACTGTAGCATACTCCCCCTCTTCCAAATCAATGGATGTTTTAGCAAAAAATTTTTGTTTCAAATTGATTGTCGTTTCAAGAATTGTATATAATATTTATACCTTTTTTTCAATTTTATTTTAATCTCCCACTCTAATTCTCTTTACTTTCTATGTAACATATATTATCTTTAATGATAAAATAATAGTATATTTGTTCATTTCAATCAAAATTGAAGCTATTTAATAACTTATTTAATATCTATTCAACTTTTTAAAATGTCTATTATTATGAAAAAGAGGAAGTACTAAAAAACAAATAAAATAATGGCCCAAAAAGTATTATTCAATGAATTTCTAAAAACATAACTAATTAAAGATTGTTGGATGCTCATTAGTCTCAAATTAATTAAAGACTAGACTTTTCTCGTATGGCTTGTCTTTAAGGGCCTACAATAAAGAGAAAAAAAAAATGTCAAGATGGCTAGGCTAGGTGTTTGGCGAAGGCTCTTAGATGCCAAAGTCAATGAGTTGCTTGCATTTGAGGTGGCTGAAGAGAAGGTGTCTCCATTCTTTATTGCCTGAATATTTATGTAGAAAAAGAATTGAGATGAGAAAGTATAGAGTTCAAACTACCTCTCAAAATGGTCTTAGTTCACCTTTTATATAATAGAGAGTGGTTATTGAGCTCGATGGAGGTCCCAAGGGCGAAGTGGTTTCCTTTGACATAGAAGTGACTATCATTGAGTGCGTGTCCTAGTTCCTAGCTAGGATATCCCTGTATGTAGTCACATAAGAGGTTAGTAAACCTCATAAGTAGAGAGAGAAGGATAAGAAAGTGGATGAGCCACCTATGGACATGCTTACTTTAATAGCTTCAATCCTAAATACTTGATGGTGACAGGAACTAGTGCAAGCTTCCCATAAATGAGTTCAATGCCTTAGGAAGGTGTTGTTGAAGATTTACACAGTCACTATAACTTGCTAGATAAGTTGCCTTTTACTTAGTCAAGAAGTTATAGTGACTGTGCAAATCTCCATATAGCCTGATTGCAGAAATATCACATTTAATGCAAAATCTATTAACTTTTAGAATGTGGTCATGTGGCTCTATAATGACCATAAATTTGAAGATTCAAAACTGATACCATCTTTTTAAAATTTTGAAATAATTGAAGAGCAATTTTCGAGGATCTATTTTATATAAAAACCCTATTTTCTCTTCAATTAAAAATTGTGCATTTCATTTTTCTTTTGGGTATTTTGCTTTAAATCGCTTTATGTTCTCTTTACTTTTTCTCCCAAACTTTTTAACCTTTATTCTTTTATTTCTTTGTCTTTCTTATTTCCCTATCAATAATGGCTTCCAAATTGGCTTCTTAGAATATTTACGATGCCATACGTAAGGATATGGTGTACAAATGGTGTGAAATTCCTTTAGTTCTTCAAGAATCCAATATGGTAGGCTACATGGAGAACTTGGAGAATAAAAAGGAATTTTATGTCGAAAATCCTTGAAAGCATCAATGTATCTATGCCATTAAAGGTGTAAACAACACTTCTGAATTGCCCAAAGATAATGGATACTATATCTTCTTCTATCATCTACTTGAAGTAGGGTTGAGATTTTCCCCTTCTCAATTTTTTTTTTTTTTTGTGTAGTGCTTCAATTTCTTTTGATTGAATTTAATGGTGCTTCATCCCAACTTGATTCAAGACATGCATCGATTCAAAGCAATCTATCACGCTCTCAATGTGACTTTAACTCTAAAAACATTTCAGGTGTTTTTTAAACTCATTCGATCTATGGACAAGAATGTTTGGAGTACTTTAGCAAGAATGAATCACCATATTTTCCATAATAAGGAGAATAAGATTTCTAATTGGACCAACTAGTCCACCATGGTGGTGGTGAGTGATGGTCGAGGTGCAGCGAGAGAAGGACTGGGATTCCTTGATGTTTCGTCATGTCTTCAATCCTAGACACACCATTGGACTTTATTCCCAATGAGCTCATAACTATCAAGACTCTCATTTATGAAAATTGTTCTTGCGTGTAATACCCTAAATCCCTCAACCCCAAGTTGCTTGTTTGATTAATTAGTGATGCTCTGAATTAATAATTGAATTTTGATGTGATGATTAGGATTCCCAATGTGTTCGTAGCGGTTCTCAATTTCTACACCAAATTCAAAGGTAAAAATTAATTCTAAAGCTCTTTTCTTTTAATCATTCTCTACCTTCTATTTACAATAGACAATTGAGAATACATTTTTTGTTTTTTTTTTATTTAATAGGGTTCCCGTAGACTTTTTACATCCTTTTCCTAATGTAAAATTCTAGACATTGCCTTAAAAATTATTTAATTATTTATTTATGTGTAAATATTGGTATTGTTAAGATTTCTTTTAATGGTTTCCTTTCAATTCCATAAGAGACAGTAAATGATATGTTTGGTGATAAATTTAATTGTTGTATATGTTTGGAATTATTGGACTAATTTAATTAGGATATACATTTCTTATTTTGCAATTTTAATAATCACTATAAATAATGATTCTATTGAAATCCTATTTTGGAATGGAGATCTCAACCTTGGTAAAGAAATTGAATGTTTATATTTGAACCTCGAGCGAGTTTGACCATATAAAAAAAATAATTAAATAAAATAAGATAATAATAATAAACAAATAAATAAGAAGTCTAAATATATGCCATGATTCTTGCATTAACTTAATCAAGTTTAAGGTTCAGTTAGTGACATCTAAATAAGTACAAGAATTGAAATTGACACTTGATATAATCAATCCTTCGGACTGCTTTAAAGTAATTGTAATGTGTGAACCCTTAAATTTACACTCTCATCATTTAACTACACTTTATCACCTGCTAAATTTAACATGCTACACAGAGCCGTTACGGTGGTCCCGTTAGCTAGTCAGTGGGTGAGGGTTCAAGGGCACTAAGAAAATTTTTTAGCTTTCAATTACATTGCTACCGAACATCCAAATTTCCTAAATCTCAAACCAACCAATCTCTTTAAAAAAAAAAAAAAAAAAGTCGAGCTGCGCAAGCCTAGTGAGAATCTACATCAAGTCTACTCGGATCCACGCCACATTGGCGCGATGGTCGGGCCAGTTTGACGAGGATACATACAATTGATGTAGATCTGCACCCCTTTCTACGAGAAGCCCCGTTTTGTACCTATTTCTACACCAAAAATGACCAAATTGCCCATTTCAACCCAATTTTAAACCCCTTTTCAGCCCTATTTTTTGGTCTTTTCACATTTTCAATTCCTAAACTACCCTCACTTATTTTTCCTATAAATATCCCCCTCCACTTCTCATTTCTCTTCACCCATTGAGTTAGAGTTGATAGTTATCCTCTAATTCCTTTCTTCTTTGATAGTTATCCTCTAATTCCTTTCTTCTTCTCCCTCCAACCACTCTCTAATTAATTAATTAATCTTTTTAATGAATTAATTATCTCACCTTCAACCAAGTTAATTAATATTTTTAATTAACTAAAACTCTTTTTTTTTTTTAAATTAATCACTCAATTAATTAATTAATCTTTTTAATTAATTAATTAATTTTTTTTTCAAAATCAAGTTAATCCCTTTTTTTTAAAATCCATCATTCATCCAAATTAATTAATTAATCATTTTAATTAATTAATCGATTCATTCATTTCATCACACTCATTAGTTAATTAATCATTTTAATTAATTAATTAATTAATCTCTTAATGAATCCAATCACCCCATCTAGATAAAATGAAACTTCGATCCAATAAAACTCTCCGCCCTCCAAAAGCAAAGGTATCAGTCTTTTTCTCTCAAATCCAAATCAAATCAATTTATCTAATCAACTCCTAAACTCCTCCACTTAATCGTGGAATGAACTACACAAATTTTGATCCTCATTCAATGGGGTACGTAGGCACGTTTGAAATCTAAATCCAAATCTCAAAATTGAACCTAATAGAGTTGAATTTGACTTTAATAAAGTCGAGTTTTACATCACTATAATAGAATTCAACTATCAAAATAATAATAGAATATTACATGGAATGCAATCAAGAAACCTTTGATCGCATATGTCTTCATATTTGTTTCCTTTGATTTGGGTTGTTGCTTTATCGCATTTGCAATACATGATCTCTTAGATTGGGCAGTTAAATTGAATGCCCAGTCTCCCTAAGGAAATTGGTTCCACTGACTCAAGTTTCATGCTAATTCTAATAATTTCAAATCAATCTTTGATGTCGCCTGCGTAGAAACAACCAGTGTGAATAGTAATAGTAATGCAACAACCATTACATCTGAATCTAGGATGTCACTCCCCATCTTTTCAAACACTTAATTCACATGACTATAGTTCAAATCCACATTCTCGACAAGGCCATGCATGAATTGCTTCAGGTGAACTCCCACCTTCCCTAAAACAACCTTATTAAGGGCAACTTCACTATCCCCCAACTTCAAGCCTACTATTAAAGCAAACTCCTCTCTCCTAAACTTCACTTTTTTGTCCATCAAATTTGAAGTACATTGAATTATCCTTATCATCACCTTTATCCAATTACCTTAATAGAATGTTGTGGACAAGTTGTTTACTCTACTTTCCTACTTGTGGGTTAAAAAGATGGCCAAAGGTAGTTTCCTTTGGCAATTCTATTTGTGATTCAATAAGTTTCTTGTTTATCAAAATGATCTTCTCTTCTAAATGAAAATATGTTGAAATTTTAATGAAGAAGTATTCCTTATCAGAACCAACTGTAACCATGTAATCTTGTATGATGACTCATATGCATTCACAAATTAGATATATATATTTTAAACTAGATTAAATCAAGTGTTGTCCAAGTTTATTAAGGTAGAATTTGACCTTAATAAGGTTAAAATTGACAATAACAATGACTTATTTGACCTTAGTGAGGTATGAAATTCAATCTCATTAAAGTCAAATTCGACAATAATGAGGTCTAATTCCTCTTTAATAATGTGGAATTCAACTTTAATAAGATGGAAGACCGAATTTAACCTTAAAAACGTCAAATTTGACTTTAATAAGGTTAAATTCAACCTACATAAATTTCAATTGGACATTATTAAATTTCTTTTTAATCTTATTAAAGTTGAATTTCACCTTTTTAAGGTCAAATACGACCTTATTTCAATTTTATACATTAATAATGTTGAACACAAAATCTTACCATTAATTTAAACATTATTAAATAAAATCAGACATTATTAAAACTCTATTCAACTTTAAATCCTAATCTGTAAAACTAAAAATGTGTATAAAATTTATAGAATTTAAAATCATGCTATATATCTAAGCCTTCCATTTCCAAATGAGGCTATTCACATTATAGAAAAATCAGACAATGCTCCAAGTTGCCTTCATATCCCTAGACAGATCCCTCATGATGATTTGTTAAAATTGCTACTAGAAAAATAGGTCAACGATTATGAGAAGATTTATGAATACTCCATGCCTATCCAATCCACTTAGCCTATTTTTATTTTAAAGAAGGATAAGTTTGTTGAAAATGATTTAGATAGAAAATTTGTATTTGAAGCTTCTGCATTGCCCTCTCTTTTTCCAACTCAATTTATGATTTCTTCTTGGTCACAAGAAGAAAATTTTCTTATTATTGCTTTTGATAAGTTAGGTAAACCAATTTATTCTTTTGAATGAAATAATCATTGTTACTAAGACAAATGTAATTGTGATGATTGTTATAGATTTTCTCTAGAAGAAGGAAATCCCTATAAGAAAAAATGGAAAAGGAAATCTATTCCTTTAAAATGTTCACCTCACTTTTATCAAAGAGAAAATGATGATGAAGGTTCTTCTACTCTAACAATGAGACAATTTGCTCATTTATTGTCTCTTGACTATGTCTTTCCATCTGTTTCAGGATATTGTAAACCATCTCTTCCTCCAGATAAAGATGATTGGTTTTGATGTAAGAAAGTTACTAAAAGGGCTCCTTTGCCCTGTTAGAACCAAGCTTTTAAAGTTCCTCATAAAGAAGTAGTTCTTGATTATGCTCCAGCATGTTTCGTGTATCAGCCATTCACAACTAAGTTTAAAGAAGAGTTCTGTCACATCTCAACCTTAGGAGATACGAA
The DNA here is from genome assembly GCA_947687605.1 of Reutealis trisperma. NCBI lineage: Eukaryota > Viridiplantae > Streptophyta > Magnoliopsida > Malpighiales > Euphorbiaceae > Reutealis > Reutealis trisperma. Next base: position 53,846 of record CANTUT010001209.1, read on the forward strand.
GGTCTTAGAATATGGGGAGCCATAAGGTCACCCACGCCCGTAGAACCCATTAACATATAACAATCATGCCTAGGATCTTACCGAACCTTCTTCATTAACTCATTTAAAACATTTAGATAATACCATAATTTGCGGAAGTCTTAAAGTAAATCGTTACATATAAAATCCATAAGGAAAAGTAATATAAATCTCCATAAGTATCAATTAACATTCCCGGAGCATCTAAAGACAAGACTTCATAAACATAGTATTATTGATAACTCGGACAAGGAATTCCCTAAGCGAAGTAGAATGCTTGAGCCATCACCTTGCCTCTTCACATTTGCTCACCTGGAACCACATAAGGAAAAGGGGTGAGATAGATGATCTCAATGAGTAAACGAAAAGGGCACATACATTATCACATATTCCTTTGAAAGGAAACACATCGCTTATACACATAGTTCATGATTTATAACTCATAAATAAGGTTGCAATTTTAGCAAGGGTTCAATTTAACAAGTTTGCAGAAATCACACTTATAACACTTATGGAGTGAAGACTCTACTCAATTCACTCCAAACACATCGAGGAGAGGTGGCCTTTGCCAAATTCCAACTCCCATCACTTAGAAAACGTGAAGCTAATCAGGCTCCACGGCTAGAACTGCCCCTTCTAGCTGAGGTGGATACACTACCCCTATCCAACGGGTTAAGACCATGTGCACAGGTTCCGATGATTACCCGCATCGGCACGAGGATTCTGCATAAAGGGTAAAGGTACCATAGCTAGAGCTATTGGTAAACACAATTAACAATATCACATGTGGCAACAATAACATGTATTTCAATAACAATAGTAGTTTGGCTTTCAACAATAATACAATGAAAGTGTAGTTCTAGAAAGAATACAAGTTAGGGTGTCATTCACAAAAAGTTCTCATTGGATAAGCAAAATAGTTTTGGACCAAATGTCATTTGGCAACCCAAGCTTGACAAAGAAATCATAAAATTTAAAATAGAAAGAACTTGGATTTCAATGATCACAAAGGTTCACATATCAATATATCACATTCTTGTAACACAACAAAATGTTGTTTACACTTATAACATGAATACAATGTTTACTCACCTTAGGGTTCCTTTGCTCCTAGTACTCGTAGTCCCCTTTGCACTTCTAAGGCTCCTCAGACTTTAACATAATATTTGATTTAATACTTAGTATTTTATTTACTCATGATGTTCCTATCCCATAACTACCCATACACATATAACATACACATTAGAGTTCACTCATAAGTGTACTCATCACTTGCACATATCACGTTGACTTATAAGTCTTGCATACTTAGGCCTTATAGGCTCACATGAAAACATATTGCAATCATATCAATACCTTTTTAAGGTCATCACATTATCATTACCCCAATATCAATTCACTTGTCAATTATCTTAGTTCACTTTACACTTCCATACATATCAACTTAACAATTAATCCTTCAAACATCATACTTAACTCTTATGATCCCTATTACTTCATTAACTCATAATCATATATTCATCATCAAGTCATCATGACATCTAGTTCCAAATTCCTCAATCACATTTGCATTCTAACCATAATACAAGGTTAAGATACCTTAAGTATACCATAATGCATTTAGCTCATCTAGGATCATACCTTTAACTAACATGCAATTTCATCATCTATTATACATACATACATGTCAACATTCACCAAGACACATCACATAAAATTTATAAACATTTGGACACAATTGTTCATGTAGGCCGAATGCATCATTAAGGTGAAAACCAAATTCTTCTTCTTTTCGTGTTTTCCGTCTATTTCAGAAATAGGTAAAAACATGGTTTGAATCAAGATTTTTCTTGTAAACATAACAAAAATCATTTTAGAGCTTAAATTCATAGGAATCGGCCACTATTGGTGCCATTAATATATAACAATTCCATCTTTTGCATTGTAGTGCACAAAACATGAGTTTTCTTGTTTTCGGTATTTTTTGGTCAATTCAGAAATATGCAAACAGGTTGTTTAAACTATTATTTTTCATTCAATCATTCAAAATATCAGTTTAGAATACATTCCTCAATGAATCGGCAGCCATGGGTAGGGTTTATACAAAAAAATTCCAAGTTCAAAGGCTTAGGCGAAAAATCATGAGTTTCTACGCTTTCTGTGCATTTCGTTTATTTTAGCGATAAATAGACATATGATTCAAGTCATTATTTTTTATCTAAACAAAACAAATATCATATTAAAACATCAATTCACACAAATCGGCAGCCATGTATTCATGAAAGAGTAAAATTTTCCAATTTCCAAGTCCTAATACGAAAACCTTAAACTCCTTTGTTTTTCAAAACTTTTCGTATCGCAGAAATATGCAGAAATATTATTTCATGCAATATTTTTCATCAAAACAAATCAAAAATCAGTTTAGAATTCAAACAAGTACAAATTTCCTCCCCCCTTATGATGTTTATGCAATAAAATTGTGATTTTAAGTTATAGAATTCACCTTTGGAGAAATCTTGCGGAAAGAATCGTGTTTTCGGTAGAAAATAAATTTTCTCTCCTAAAAATTCACTCAAACAGAATTGAATATGTAGAAATCAGTAATCAAACAGTTCAAAATAATTTTCCCATAATTTATTTCATAGAAAACAATTTAGAAATCGAAAGAGAATAAAAACTTACGATTATGGTCACGAAATCACGAAACGGTAAGGTGTTTTCGATATTTCGGTAGAGAAAATTATTTTAAGAGGTTTTTCTGCCAGAATACAGAAAAAATAAGGGAATGGCTGCTGGAAAACCCTTGTTGGCCGAAAATTAGAATATATATTAGGGTTGGACTGGAATTTCCACTTTTACCCTTAATGAAATAGATTAGGAGCATTTTTGTGTAGTGGGCTTTTGGGTATTTAGGCTTTTTCTTTAAAAAATTTGGCTGAAAGGATTTTAAAATAAAAATAACATTTTTCTTTTTAATTCTGGAATATTTCCCTCAAAAATATTTACTTAAAAATATTTTAAAAATACCCATAAAATTATTTTATGCTTAAAAATTATTTTATGCATGAAAATTCATTTTATTTAAAATAAATTCTTTTATGCAAATGCACTTCATGTAAATCATTTATTTCACATTGGCAACACATATTATGCATATTAAAATTAATTTAATATGCCAGATACTCATCAATCACTTAGATCACAAATTTTCACACAAGCACACACTTAACCTTATAGATTCTAATTCAAGCAATTTATCACGAAAATTCCTAGGATGGGTGTAGATTGTTACAAGTTCCCCTCTTTGAGAGATACAACCATTCCAACTATAAATGTAAGGACTACTCCTTACATCAAGAATCTTGCTTGAGTGAATGTAAAAGGAAAACCTCTCTCTGTAGGACCAGCTGAAGTTATTTTAAATTGGCAAAACTAAGATTTTGGAAAAGATTGAAAATAAAGTTAAGCAGATCTTACATCAAGTCAACATTCTTAATGCTAAGGTAACCAATCAGTCCAAAGCAGCTCATAATCTCTTTCTCTCTCTACAATCTTAGTTGGAAGTAAAGATAGAAGAAATCAAGGTAATGATGAAAGATAAAAAGTTGACCGGTATTTTTGCATAAAAGAAGCTAAAATCGAGCATCTTAAAAAACAAATAGCAGCCCTGGAAAAAAACCATGAAAGAAAGCAACTCTCAACCTTTTACCAAAAAACCTTAAAACACCTTACCCACTCCTACACTAATGGATTTTGAACATTTTGGCTATTATGATGAAATGCTTAAAAGAAAAGCCAAACCGACCCCATCTAAGCCAACTTTCAAACTAAAATCACATCATCAACAACCAATTTTATCTTCTTATGATGATTCCATGCCATCAGATCAAAATCCACCTCAACCTAAAGAATCCAAAACTTCTATACCTGGAAAGGCCCCAATGAATGTAGATTAACAACAACCACTGTCTTATTTCATAGTGAACCCTTTAAATAGTTTTTTTAACCATTGCTCAAAAACCTCAGCTCCACTAAATCAAAATCAGCTTGTTATATTTTCTCAAGACTCTATTCTAGAAGAATCATCCTCTTAAGAATCTTTAGAAGAAGAAACAGATTTTGAAGAAAAATGGTGGTCCAAATTTCTCTTATGATGAATCTAGAGTCTTTAGTAGGAGGAAATAATCCTCAGACCATAGAATGCCATGAGGATGATATATAAGAGGAAAAAATGAATACTCATATTGGTCCCACATAAACTTCAACCAGCAATCCTTGGGAACATCCAAAAGTTCATACTGGATCAACTCAGTATTTTATTTTGGATGATATTACCCTATATCAATATTCCTATAGAATCAAAGAATTCAAAGTATGGCTTGAAATTTAAACTGTAAAACTTGAAATTTCAGTTAGATAAGCCATAGAAGATTTTATTTATAAATATGTGGGAAAATTACATGATTGGTGGATGAATCTTGGCTAGTATGCAATGGCACAATTGTTTTTTTCCTCTGTTGCTAAATTTATTTGCCACATCCATATTGAGTTTGTTGGAATGCCAATTGATGATGTGGAGAATATCAGAAAAGACTTCTTTAAGATGAAATGTTATTCCTTGCAAAAGAAAGATCTTGATAGACATTTTCACAATATATCTAAAAAATTTTATGAATTGAAAGGTAGGAACAATTCAGATTTGAAGCAAGCCTTTGCCATTTCCTTGCCAAAAACACTTTTTGCTGCCATTTATACAACTTTGCAAGATCGTGGTCAATCTTTATCTGATCTTATACTTGGTCAGATATATCAAGCCTTGATGAGATTTTTGAATAAAATTTGTGACACTAATAAGCTTCTAAAATAGACTCTAAAGAGTAAAAAATATCCAATATTGAAAAATACTTGTTATCATCTTGATCTTTACATCAAGTGTAAAGATAAGAACTATGAATGTTCTTTTATAAGGAAAAAGCATTTCTTCAAATCAAAAGGCAACTAGGGAAAATCAAAATCAAAGAAAGTTTATTGATTTTTCAAAAAGAGAAAGTATAGAGGAAAGAAGTTAGACAAAGTTATCTTTGTGGTTGATGAGGACATTTTGCAAAGAATTGTCTTAACAAACGAAAACGAGCAACTAAACTTATACAACATCTTTAGCAAATTTCTAAAGTTGATATAGATGAAGCTGATATTGAATCATTGTTTTTAGAAGATGAAGAAGATTCCCTCGCAAGTCTTTTTGCTATTGATGATTATCTTCTTTCAAAGATGATGATCAGTATGATCTAATTTATTCAGTGGAACCTTATTCTTTCGCTGTTTAAAAACCCTTATGTCCAGTTCCATTAGTTTATATGCATCTGTTTCCTGAAAATATGCAAAACCAATAATAGTTATTGCTTTCATGGATATTAGAGCTCATAAGACCATGATAAATCCTATTGTTCTTTCTCCTAAATATTGGAAGCCTTACAGAGAATATTTTAAGGTAGTTGATGGGAAAATCTTTTCTATATAATGTATTGCGAGAAACCCTATGAAAATTAAGTTCTTCTTAGGATGTCATATTTGCGATTGTTGTCTTGGTTCTCCTCTACCAGACAAGGATCTTGTTTTAGGGTTTGATATATTATGCAAATTAAAGAAACTCCATATCCTTCTAGATGTAATTCAGTTTAAAAAATACTTCCAACCTTATACCACTGTTCCATCTTTATTTCTTTCCCAATCAACTCAAAATTTTAAAGTTATTTGTAAGGAATTAGTCCAAGCCTATTGTACAAAATCTAACATTGAATTCCTTACCAAGCATCCCTCTCCTCTTTAAAAATCCTAAAATTTTCATTTTCCTCTCTTTCAAACAAAATGAGGATGCCAATCCAATGAAAGCTACTCATCTAGGAATGACTCTTGAGGACTTATAATCAGTTCTTCAAGAATGTAATAAATTACAATCTCAAGGCTTAATTGAATCAACTAAATTAGATTAGGCTTGCCAAGCATTTTATATGAATAAAAGATTAGAACAAATTTGAGGAAAAAATGCTAGTTATTCATTATCAGCCTTTAAACCATTTTCTTAAATATGACAATTTCCTCCATAAAAATTTCATCCCTATTTACTCATTTGTCTTTTGCAATGATCTTTTCAAAGTTTGATCTTAAAGCAGGATTTTGGCAATTAGGAATTTGTGAGGCCTCACCCAAGCACCAGTCAGATCTGCTAAAAGGAATCGAAATGCTCATTTGGGAAATAACTCATGGAGAAGCCCTTAGACTTATCTTTGATAGATTTGAAATTGTTTCTTAGTGTCGCCACCTTAACTTATTTTTATTTGAAAAAATATAAGGAAAAAAGCCCACATGACTATAATTATTACCCAAAGGAAAAAGATCACTAGCCTCGAAACCAAAGAGGATTCAGGGACTAGATTTTTGGTTTACTTTAACAAAATAAATTTGGCTAATTAATATAACAATGACTTAAAATATATTTCATGAATAATCTAAGATGCATGAATAATTTATAATATGCATGATCATTCAACTCATCCATTCAATAATAAAGTAAATACACATGTAAAGTTCAAAAGAAAGTTAACATTGCAATAAAAATCTCAAACTTAAAGGATACCTTCTTTAGCTCTTATGAGTTTTAAGCAGTCACACATTCCCCAAACTAAGCCTAATAACAAAGCAGAAATAAAATAAAATAAAAGCAAGTGAAGAAGGTGATAGGGGAGAGAATTAGTTAGTTTTAATTGGATTCAATGTTTGAACCAAGCATGTTTGTGTATCACTTTGAACAGGAATCAGAACCCACATAATTCTCCCTTCTTACGAAGGAGTTAGCTTAGCCTAGCGATTTTATCATGTTTTGATTGATTGATTAAAAAAGGGTTGAGTTGATTGATTTAACTAATTGATTACCAAATGGAGTTAATTAAGTCAGATTCTAATTAACTACCTTAGCAAATCAAGAATTAGTCAAGGAGTCTTTGTAACAATCCACACCTACTCTAGAAATTTTTGTGATGATTTGCTTAATTTAGAACTATTAAGGTTAAGTGTGTGCTTTTATGGAAAATTATGTTCTATGTGTTGATGAGCCTGTGGCATATTAAATTAATTTTTAATATGCATAATATGAGTTATTATTGTGAAATAGATAATTTATATGAAGTACATTAGCATAAAATAAATTATTTTAAATAAAATGAATTTTCATGCATAAAGGCAATTTTTAAGCATAAAATGATTTTATGAGTATTTTAAAATAATTTTTAAATAATTTTTTTGAGAGAAATTTTAATGAAAATAATAAAAAAATATTTTTATTTTAATTACTTATAATTAGCTTCTAATTTAAATAAAAGCCCAAATACCTAAAAGCTCACTACCCAAAAATCCTCATAACCTAGCTCATTAAGGGTATTAGTGGAAATTGTCTAAAACCCTATATTTAAAAACCTAATTTTTGGCCATCCCTAATGTTCCAGCAGCCATCACTCTAATTTTCTATATTTTGATAGAATAATTCTCTCTACCAAAATTAAGAAAACACCTTTCAATTTCGCGATTTCTTAACCGTAATCGTAAGTTTTTCTTCTCTTTCAATTCCTTAATTGATTTCTATAAATTAAATTATGAGAAAATTATTTTGAACTAGTTGTTTATTGATTTTACAGATTTAATTCTGTTTGAATGAGTTTTTGAAAGAGAAATTTAATTCTCTAATGAAAACATAAATTTTTCCGTGCGATTTCTCTGAAGGAGAAATTAAAATTTTTATGCATAAACACTACGACATAAGGGGGGGGGGGGGGGGGGGGGGAGGAAGGGGGATGTGGGAGATTCCTACATAAATGATTTCTAAACTGATTTTTGATGTGTTTTGATGAAAAATACTGGATTAAATTATATTTTTACATATTTCTGTAATAATCAAAAGGTTTCAAAAAACAAAGGAATTCAAGATTTTTGTGCTAGAACTTAGAAGTTCAAAAATTTTATTATTTTTTTAAACATGTGGCTGTCAATTTGTTTGTAAATGGATTCTAATATGATATTTGTTTTGTTTGAATGAAAAATAATGATTTAAATCATGTGTTTGCATATTGCTGTAATGAATGGAAAGCGCGGAAACTCACGATTGTCAACCTAGGCCTTAAAACTTGGATCTTTTTTTTGTATAATTATTACTTATGGCTGCCAAATCATACATGAGGATGTTCTAAACTGATGTTTTCTATGATTGAATGAAAAATAATGGTTTAAACCATCTATTTACATATTACTGTAATGAACAGAAAATACCGAAAATAAGAAAACTCATGGTTGTGCATCCTAAAAACTAAAATTGGAATTTTCATGCACATATCACACCTATTACTGCAGATTCATGTAGATTAATGTTCTAAAATGATTTTTGTTGTTTTACATGAAAAAGTTTTGTTCAAACCATGTTTTTACATATCACTGTAATAGACGAAAAGTGTGAAAAGTAAGAAAAATTCATTTTTTCCTTTGATGATGCATTCGGCCTACTATGGGATTTTTATCCCAATGTCTATAATTTTTATGTGATGTATTTTGATGATTATTAACATGTATATATATATGATAAATGATAAAATTGCATGTTAGTTAAAGGATTGACCCTATACAAGCCTAGAGGCACTTTGGTATACTAAAGGTATCTTAACCTTATGTTGTAATTAGAATGTGAATGTGATTGGATAATATAGAAATGGATTTTATGATGAATTAACAATGAATTAATGGTCTTGAATTAATAAAGTGATTGATTGAAGGAATTGGTCATAAGAGATAAGCATGATGCTTGAAAGGCTATTATTAAGTTGACATATATGGAAGTGTTATAAGATGATTATTAAAGTGAATTGATATTAAGAAGTCAAGGGAATGCGAACACAACACCTCCATGATCTAGACCATTCCAATCGCAAGGGCAAGGAGCCAAGGATAAAGGGCCAGCAGTTAGAAGTGCACCAGCAATGGAGACCAAGGGCAAAGGTCGAGTCTTCACCTTAAACTAGCAAGAGGCTTACGATTCGCACACAACCATCATAGGTATCATCCCCATCTAAAATTCTAGTGAAAAATGTTCGATTGATTTTGATGCTACCCATTCTTTTATGTCTCCTTGTTTTGCTAAGAGTCTAGGTAGAAATAAGGAATTGATGAGTGAACCTTTAGTAGTATCAACTCCTTTAGGGGAGGTGATTGAAGTAAAGCATAGGTATAAGGGTTGTGAGGTAGACATTAATGGACAAAAGCTTCTTGTAGTTTTGCTAGAATTGGATGTACTAGAATTTGATGTGATATTAGGGATGGATTGGTTATATAAGCATGGAGCTCGTATTAACTATAGAGAGAAACTTGTTGAGTTTTGAACCAAGGATGGGAAGGAGTTCGTGTATCAAAGGGATAAGAATGAAAATCCTCTGAACTTGATATCGGCCTTAGGAGAAAGAAGGATGTTAAGGAAAAATGTCAAGTGTACCTAGCCCATATAATTGATACTGACAAGGAGGCTGTCATTCGAGACAAGAGCATTCTAGTAGTGGATAAGTTCATGGATGTCTTTCTTAAAGATTTACCTGGATTACCATCTGATCGTGAGATTGAGTTCAACATTGAACTGCTACTTGGTACGCAACCTATATCAATACCGCCATATTATATGGCACTAATAAAGCTAAAAGAATTAAAGACACAGTTACATGATGTACTCAACAAGGGTTTTATCCAATTAAGTAGTTCACCATGGGGCACTCCAGTACTATTCATGAAGAAAAAGGATGGCTCGTTCCAGATGTGCATTGACTATCACCAGCTTAACAAAGTCACTGTGAAGAATAGGTATCCTTTGCCGAGGATCGATGATCTTTTTGATCAATTGCAAGAAGCTTGTCACTTCTCTAAGATCAACTTAAGGTTTGGCTATCATCAACTAAAGATTCATGGAGAAGACATCTGCAAGACTGCCTTTTGTATTAGATCTGGACACTATGAGTTCACGGTTCTACCATTCGGACTGACAAATGCTCCTACTGCTTTTATGGACTTGATGAATCGAGTATTCAAACTGTTCCTTGACAAGTTCATGATCATGTTCATTGACGACATCCCGATTTACTCAAAGAATAAGGAAGAACATGAAGAACATTTGAGGATCGTACTTCAAATGCTATGTGATCATTAGCTTTACGCTAAGCTATCTAAGTGCGAATTTTGGATGGAGTTTGTCAACTTTCTTAGACATGTAACAGTAAGGAAGGGATTCAAGTTGATCCTAAGAAAGTTAAAGCAGTAGCAAGTTGGCCACAGCCCACAATGGTTTCAGAAGTATGGAGTTTCTTGGGCTTGGCTGGGTATTATCGCAGATTTGTACAGGACTTTTCTAAGATAGCAGCCCCATTGACCAAGTTAACCAGAAAGCAAGTTAAGTTCAATTAGGAAGAGTCTTATGAGAAGAGTTTTCAGAAGCTCAAGAAGTGTTTCATATAGGCCCCAGTTTTGGCATTACCAAAAGGAGAAGAAGGATTCACTATTTATTGTGATGCCTCGTAAGTAAGACTTGGATACTTCTTGATGTAGGATGAGAAAGTCATCGCCTATGCATCATGACAGCTTAAGAAGTATGAAGTTAACTATCCTACTCATGATTTGGAGTTAGCTACCATAGTTTTCGCTCTTAAAATTTGGAGACATTACATGTATGGAACAAAGTGTGAGATCTACATGGATCATAAGAGTCTTCAGTACATCTTGAGCTAGAGAGACCTCAACCTGAGGTAGAGGAGATGGATTGAACTATTGAAGGACTACGACTATTAGATTCTTTACCATCCTAGAAAGGTAAATATGGTGGTAGATGCCTTGAGTCGAAAATCAATAGGAAGCCTAGCCCATGTGACTGCATGAAGAGGCTGATTGTAAAGGAATTAAAGAAATTGTTTAGCCAAGGCTTAAAGCTAGAGATTGGACGATTGAGAGTTTTATTAGCTCATTTCCAATTGGAGTCTAAACTAATGGAAGAAATAAGGGATTCATAAGATAAGGACCCATACATGGTGAAATTGAAGGGGGAGATGAAGGAAGGGAAGAACTCTGAGTTCAGAGTGGTCAATGGAGGTTTAAAGTGTGGAAATAGAATATGCATGCCTAATGTGGATGGACTGTGGGAAAGGATATTGAAGGGGGTACATTAGACACCTTACTATACTCATCTTGGAACTACTAAGATGTATCATGATGTGAAAGCTAACTATTAGTGGCCTGGACTGAAGAAGGATATGGCTAAGTTTGTAGCATCTTGCCTAATTTGCCAACAAGTCAAGTATAAGCATCAATGACCCTCAAGATTGTTGCAAGAAATTTGATTACCTGAATGGAAATGGGAGCCCATCACTATGGACTTCGTCGTTGGTTTACCTAGAACCTCAAAAGGGTATGACCTTGTATGGGTCATAGTAGATCGATTGACAAAGTCTACTCATTTTTTAGGAGTTAAGACTACATATTCCGTAGCTTAGTGTGCACAGTTGTGTATGGATGAGATCATGAAACTTTAAATAGTGCCAACTTCCATCATCTTGGATCGAGGCACTCAATTCACCTCAAAGTCTTGGTAAAAGTTGCAAGAAGCGTTGGAGACATAACTGGATTTCAGTACTATATTTCATCCTCAAACAGATGGACAGTCGAAAAGGACAATTCAAACACTAGAGGATATGTTAAGGATGTGTGTTCTAGATTTTAGTGGTAGCTGGGATAAGTACTAACTTTTGATTGAATTTGCCTACAACAATAGCTATCATTTGTCCATTGACATGGCACTGTATGAAGCGCTGTATGGGAGGAAATGTCATTCTCTAATTTGTTGGGTCTAATCTAGAGACAAATATGTGGAAATGCCGAAATTGCTTAAGGAGACTACTGAAAAAGTGCCTTTGATTCAAAAGTGATTGAAAAAAACCTTCAGTCAGTCATGCAGATCCTAAGCGAAAGGACATCCACTTTGCCGTAGGACATCACGTGTCTTTAAAGGTCTCTCCAATGAAAAGTGTTATGAGATTTGGCAAGAAAGGAAAGTTATCACCTCGCTTCATTAGTCCTTTCGAAATCTTAGATAATATTAGGGAAGTATCTTATAGACTTGCCCTATCTCCAACTATGGTGCATGTACATCCAGTGTTTCACGTCTCTACGTTAAGGAAGTATGTGTCAGATTCGTCTTATGTCTTGTCACCTCCAGACATAATGTTAGATAAGCAATTATCCTATGAGGAGTCACCAATAGCTATAGTGGATCAACAAGTGAAGAGATTAAGAAATAAGGAGATACCTATGATTAAGGTCCAATGGTGAAATTATAGGATAGATGAGTGCACTTAGGAAGCTGAGGAGGAGATGCGGCAGAAGCATCCTCAACTTTTCAAGATCAATTAGGTAAGAATTTAAATTTGAGGATAAATTTCTTTTATGGGGGGGGGGGGGGGGGGGGGGGGGTGGGGTGAGAATGTAACAACCTACACCTACCCTAGAAATTTTCGTGATGATTTGCTTGATTTAGAACTATTAAGGTTAAGTGTGTGCTTTTATGGAAAATTATGTTCTATGTGTTGATGAGCATGTGGCATGTTAAATTAATTTTTAATATGCAAAATATGAGTTATTATTGCAACATAAATGGTTTATATGAAGTACATTAGCTTAAAATAAATTATTTTAAATAAGATAAATTTTCATGTATAAAGGTAATTTTTAAGCATAAAATAATTTTATGAGTATTTTAAAATAATTTTTAAAATAAATGTTTTGGGGGAAATTTTAATGAAAATAATAAGAAAAATATTTTTATTTTAATTACTTAAAATCAGCCCCTAATTTAAATAAAAAGCCTAAATACCTAAAAGCCCATTACCCAAAAACTCTCCTAACTTGGCTCATTAAGGGTATTAGTGGAAATTGTCCAAAACCCTACATTTAAAAACCTAATTTTTGGCCAGTCCTAATGTTCCAGCAGCCATCACTCTAATTTTCTATATTTTGATAGAATAATTCTCTCTACCAAAATTAAGAAAACACCTTTCAATTTCGCGATTTCTTGACCATAATCGTAAGTTTTTCTTCTCTTTCAATTCCTTAACTGATTTTTATGAATTAAATTATGAGAAAATTATTTTGAACTGGTTGTTTACTAATTTTTATAGATTTAATTCTATTTGAGTGAGTTTTTAAAATAGAAATTTAATTCTCTACCGAAAACACAAATCTTTCCGCGTGATTTCTCCAAAGGTGAATCTCGTAACTTAAAATTAAAATTTTTATGCATAAACACTACAGGGGGGGAATTCCTACATAAATGATTTCTAAGCTGATTTTTGATGTGTTTTGATAAAAAATATTGGATTAAATTATATTTCTGCATATTTCTGTAATGACTAAAAGCTTTTACAAAACAAAGGAATTCAAGGTTTTTGTGCTAGAACTTAGAAGTTGAAAAATTTTATTATTTTTTAAAACATGTGGCTGCCAATTTGTATGTGAATGGATTCTAATTTGATATTTGTTTTGTTTGAATAAAAAATAATGATTTAAATAATGTGTTTGCATATTATTGTAATGAATAGAAAGTGCGAAAACTTATGATTGTCAACCTAAGCCTTAAAACTTGGATTTTTTTTGTATAATTATTACTTATGGCTGCCGATTCATACATGAGGATGTTCTAAACTGATGTTTGCTATGATTGAATGAAAAATAATGGTTTAAACTACCTGTTTACATATTACTATAATGACCGAAAAATACCGAAAACAAGAAAACTCATGGTTTTGCATCCTAAAAACTAAAATTGGAATTTTCATGTACATATCACACCTATTGCTACCGATTCAGGTAGATTAATGTTCTAAAATGAATTTTGTTGTATTTACATGAAAAATTTGGTTCAAACCATGTTTTTACATACTGCTATGATAGACGGAAAGTGTAAAAAGTAAGAAAAATTCATTTTTTCCTTTGATGATGCATTTGGCCTACTATGGGATTTTTATCCCAATGTCTATAATTTTTATGTGATGTATTTTGATGATTATTGACATGTATGTATGTATGATAAATGATAAAATTGTATGTTAGTTGAAGGAATGACCTTAGACAAGCAAGGAATGACCTTAGACAAGCCTAGAGGCACTTTGGTATACTTAAGGTATACTTAAGGTATCTTAACCTTATGTTGTGATTAGAATGTGAATGTGATTAGATAATACGGAAATGGATTTTATGATGATTTAACAATGAATTAATGGTCTTGAATTAATGAAGTGCTTGATTGAAGGAATTGGTCATAAGAGATAAGCATGACGCTTGAAAGGCTATCGTTAAGTTGACATATATGGAAGTGTTATAAGATGATTGTTAAAGTGAATTGATATTAAGTTAATAATATTGTGTTAACCTTTGAAAGGTATAGACATGAGTTATAAAGTGATTTCATATGGTCCTATTAAGGCTAAATGTGCAAGACTTTTAAAGTCAACATGTTATGTGCAAGTGATGAGGTGTACTTATTTATGCAACTCTAAGCATATGTGAATGTTATATGTGTATGGGGTAGTTATGGGATAGGATAGCATCATGATTGAATAAATACTAAGTATTAAATTAAATATTATGATAAAGCTTCAGGAGTCTTAGAAGTCCAAGGGTTACGTGAATTGGGAGCAAAGGAACCATAAGGTGAGTAAACCCTATATTCATGCCACAAGTGTGAGTAAACATTGTATTCATTCTACAAGTGTGAGTAACATTATAATATGTTAAAAATATGTGATATCATGTTATGTGAGCCTTTGAGATTCTTGAAACCCAAGTTCTTCCTATCCTAAAATATGATTTAATGATTTCTTTGTAAAGCTTGGGTTGCCAATGGACAATTGGTTCAAAAACCATTTTGTTTATCTAATGATAATTCTTTGTGATAATTGCCCTAACTTATTTTCTTTCTAGAACTACACTATTCTTGTATCTTCTATTCAAATAAGTTAAACTGGTATTACTATTATGATACATGTTATTGTTGCCTTAAGTGCTATTGATATATGTGAATAACATTAGGTCTAGCTATGGTACCTTTAACCCTTTATACAGAAGTCATTGTGCCGATGCAGGTAATCATCGAAACCTGTGTACATGGTCTTAACCTGATGGATAGGGGTAGTGTACCCACCTTAGCTAAAAAAGGGCAGTTATAGCTGTGGGACCTAATAAGCTTCGTGCCTTAGGAGTTGGAATTTGGTTTAAGGCCACCTTTCCTCTATGTGTTCGAGTGGTAGAGTAATAGCCTCCACTCTCAATGTGTTATAAGTGTGATTTCTGCAAACTTGTTAAATCAAGCCCTTGATAAAATGAAACTTGATTCATGAATTGTAAATCATGAATTATGTGTATAAGCTATGAGTTTCCTTTTCAATGGAATATGTGTTAAATGTATGTATTTTATCATTTACTCATTGAGATCATCTATTTCACTCCTTTTCTTTTTTCCTTGTGTGGTTTCAGGTGAGTAGTATGAGGAGGTAAGGTGATAGCTCAAGCATTCTACTATGCTTAGGGAATTATTTGTCCAAATCTTTAATAATACTATGAAATGAAGGGTTATCGTTAGATGCTCTGGGAATAATTATTTTGATGTTTATTTGAAATGTTTTGTTAAGATTTCAATTGGATTATAAATACCATTTTCTTATGGATTATATGTGAAGTATCTAATTATTGTCTTCCACAACTAAAGGTTTTCACATAAATGTTTTAAATGAGTTATTGTAAGAGGTTTGGTATGATCCTAGGCATGATTTGTATACGTGTAAGTGGGTTATATGGATGTGGGTGACCTTATGTCTCCCGTGTTTTAGGACTGTCATGTCTTCGAAAATGGGATGTGACAGCCTTAGAACACAAATCCTAAGGTGGGAAATAATAAATAAAATAAAGAAAAGGAAAAGAAAAGGGAAAGAAGCTTACCTCAGATGGTGAGAGATGACTAGCCTTGGATGGCACAACGGCTAGCCTCATATGGCTAGCGGCAGCTAGCGTTGGATGGTAGGCAGTAGCTAGCCTCAGATGGCATGGCAGCTTGCCTTAGATGGTGGGTGGTAGCTAGTCTCGAATGGCAAACATGAGCCTTGGGCAATAGGCTTGCCTTGAATTGATGGGCGAAAAGCCTTTGACTTATCGGGTAGGAATCAAGGAGAAACCCCCCAACTCGCTTTGTGAAGTAAGGAGCAAATGCAAAGTGAAAAAAAAAAAACTTTAGGACTAGTGTGGTTTGCTTGATGCAAAGGCTTTCAAACTCCTAAAATTTATCATTTGAAGTGTAGAGAGGTCCTCTATATATAGGGAGAAGTTTGGCAGAGGAAAACACTGAAGTTTTGATGTGGCATTGTGAAAATAGTGAAATTTGCAGGACTTGCCTCATAGGGCTTTACAGTGTTGTAAAGGTCTACATGGCTATGCCGCACAGCTCTTTATGATTTCGCAAAGGGCTTTATACAGTGTGATATGATGCAAATTGGTATAACTAAACTAATGAAATAATAATTTGTTTTGTGTGTGCATGCATTCATTTCATTATATAAATTGGTGCATTTAACTTTGTTTTTAAGTTTTGAAGTGTTTCTTAGCAAATATCAAGTTTAAAAGGTGTAATGCTTGAAGAAGGAGGCTTTTGCAAGGCTAGAACAAAGAGACAAGATGGTGCTAACTTGTCCCAGGCTATCACGAATCGTGACAGTGGCCTTCTGTGTCGACTAGTGATAGAGTGTGCCGACTAGTGACAGTAGTCTGTGGTGTCGAGTCATGCTCCCTTGTGCTAAGTAGTTACAGCACCTTTTCATGACATCTTTTCACAAACACTCATTTTTGTAAGGGCATCACTTGGGACAGCTTGTGGCTTATAAATACATGTGTTTGGCCTCACTTTGGGAGATGTTAAGTTAGTATTTGATAGCTTTTAATTACAAATACTTAGTGCAAATTCAACTGATATAATTAGTCTAAGATTGAAGAATTTTCAACAGGTTCAAGGAAGCATTCAAAGGCTACTTTCTACAAAGTAATTTTCTGAAGAAGGAGTGAAGAAAACATCATCAAGTTTCCTTTCCTTTGTCTTTTTGACTTGTTCCTTCGATGTTCTACTTGTCTTCTTGTCACTACTTTGTCATTAACACTATGGAATTACACTAAGTTTAAGTTATTTGAATTGCAATGAATTTTTGATTTTAACTACATTATTTTCTATATGCATTGAAAGATTTAATTTCAATTGAGTGCTTAATTATATTGTGTATGCTTGATCACCATATATAACTTGTTAATCAATTTATTCACAATGAGAGTTGGGATAACTTGGTGGAAAAGCAATTGAAGTTACTTAGGGGTTAGGATAGTACTTGGAGACAAGCAATCCACTCTAAGGGGATAAAAGGAAATGGCATGAAATTTAATGGTTTTGTTCTATCTCTATAATGACATGAGAATGCTTATAGACTGTAGATCAAAATACTTTTAATTGACAATAAGAATTGCTTTTAAAAACTTTAGGTCATGTTCTCAATCTTTGCATGCATATAACTCTTATAACTAAAATCAATTCAGATTTGTAATTCTAATAACTAACATTCTTTATTCATAATTTAGGATAATAATAATAGAATTTAGTTTATATATAAATCCCTTTTTAATATTGTGTGCCTATCTATCTTAGTATCTATTTGGTTAATATAAGATTCCTCAAATTCCTTGAGTTCGACACCCTACTTACTCTATATTTAATCCTAAGGATTAGGGTTACAATTTGACCCGCATCAAATTTTGGCACCGTTGCTAAGGAATTTGATTTGAATTTTTATTAATTTAGAATAGTGAAAAGTTGTCTTAGGCTTTTGTTTTCTAATTTTGATTTCATATTTTAATTTCTATTTTGTTTTTTTCTTGTTTAGTTAAATATGAGACATAGTAGAAGTTCTAATGATCTTCTGCCAACTGATCTTGAAATTGAACAAACTTTGTGTACTTTACATAGAGATCAAAGACAAAGAGAAGAAGATCAACACAACCTTGGCAAAATGGCTGGAGAAAGATGAACGTTAGGCGATTTTGCTATGCCCAACATCACAAGCAGTTTAGGAGGGATTGTGGCTCCTTCCATTGCAAACAACAACTTTGAAATCAAGCCAAACATCATTCAAATGGTGCAAAACAATCAGTTTAGTGGTTTGCAAGGGGAGAATCCATATGCTCACTTCTTGACATTCCTGAATGTATGTGCAACTTTCAAAATTAATGGAGTATTAGATGATGCAGTTCGATTGAGGCTTTTCCCTTTCTAGTCAAAGAGAAGGCTCAGTTATGGTTGGCTAGTCTACCAAGTGTATCAATCACCACTTGGGATCAATTAAAGCAGGCATTCCTTCAAAAGTACTTCCCACCACACAAGATTACAAAATTCTACAATGAGATCACCACTTTCAATCAAAATGCAAATGAGACAATCTATATATCTTAGGAAAAGTTTAAGAAACTTCAAAGGCAATGCCCACATCATAGATTGCCTGAATGGATGATTCCTCAAATTTTCTATAATGGGTTAACAAATGAAAATAGGAACATTGTCAATGCGGCATTCGGTGGAAAATGGATGGATAAGATGGCAAGAGAGGCTGTCACTTTACTTGAAGAATTTGCATCCCAAGGATACATGGGAGATGAGACAACCATGGCAAAAGCAAGGGGTATTCTAGAACTCGACACCATTAACTTGCTAACAGCAAAGGTAGATGCACTCACCAAAATGGTAAGTAAAACTCAAATTAATTCTATTAAAAATACTGATGTTGTTTGTGAATTATGTGGAGGCCCCCACCCTTATTCCCAATGTAGTCCTAGTTCCAATGTGGAAGTAAATTATGTGCAAGGGGGATATAACCAAAGAATGGGTATGAACTCAAACACTTATAACCCTCAATGGAAGAACCGCCCTAGTTTTTCATGGTCTAAGCCATCCTCCCAATTGAACCCAACCATGAACCAAAATTCCAAACCACACAACCCTCTAGGTTCCTATGAAGCAACCTTATATCCATACCTTGCCCAAATCTAACCTTGAAACCTTTATGGAGCAATTTATTGGAATCGAAATTTCCATCAATAAACAAAGTGAGGAGCAATTTAAGCAAATTAATTCCAAAATTGATCAACTCGCTACTCACAACTGAATTTTAGAAACCTAAATTGCCCAACAAGCCTCTTCTTCTAACTCTAAACCAGTAGGTAAGCTACCTAGTCAACTGGAATTTATACAAAGAGAAACTTGCCAAGCAATTACCCTTAGAAGTGGAAAAATGGTTAAAAACACTGCTAATAAGGGTAATGTTATCATAATAGATGATGAAGAAGAAACGTTAGAGGTTGACAAAGGGGAGTGAGTTAATGATAACTTGGGTAGTAATAAAAAGGAAATGTCATACCACCCAAAGTTAATGAACCTAAGGTAGACCTTAAAACCTTACCTTTCCCTCAAAGGTTCATAAGGAGGAACCTAGATAAATAATTTGGCAAATTCCTTAAGTATCTTAATGATATTACCTTTACCATTCCATTTATGGATGCTATAAGGGATATGTCGACATGGGGAAAATTTTTAAAGGATATGGTCACTCATAAAAGTAAATTAGAAGACTATGGTTTAGTTTCTTTGGTTGAAGAATCCAGAGCCATGTATTCTAATTCCCCACTTAAGCAAAAAGATCCGGGATGCTTCACTGTCCCTTGTATGATTGGAGGTAAGTATTTTGATAAGGCTTTTTATGATATTGATGCTAGTGTTAGTTTAATGCCTTATTCTATCTATTTGAGACTTGATTTGGGCAAACTTAAGCCCACTAACATGTGCCTTTTAATGGCAAACAAAACTATTACTTATCCACTTGCCATTCTTGAGAATGTGCTAACGAAAGTGGGTAAATTTATTGTTCTTGCTGATTTTGTTGCACTAGATATGGAGGAAGATCTTGAGATCCCAATCTTGTTCGGAAGATCGTTCTTAGTAATGGTAGGTACTATTATCGACATGAAGAAAGGTAAGACTACTTTTGAGGTAAATAACGAATTTATGGAATTTGATGTTTTTAAGATGATGAAATCTTCACCTATGGAAGGAGTTAGTAGGATTGACTTTATAGACTTGATTGATGAATGTACAAAATGTACAAATGAGGTCAAATATGAATGCATAAGTCAAGACCTTATTCCCCCTTATCGAGTGCAAGAAGAAGAGGTAAATCTTTTAAAGACTACTTCACATCATCACTCTTTCTGACCTTCTAGATTTGAACCTTTAGAGAGAAATGATGACCCAAACCCTTCTTCAAATGAAGAAGTAAGTTTTGAACTCAAGCCTTTGCCATCAAATTTAAAATATGCATTCTTTGATTCTAAGTCAAAATTTCCTTTTATTGTGAATTCATCTTTGTCTTTAGAGAATGTTAATCTCTTATGCAAAATGTTGCTTAGACGTAAGGATGCCATTGGTTATTCTTTGAGTGACCTAAAGGGTATTGGCCCAAATATTTGCATGTATAGGATAAATTTAGAAGACAATGCTAAGCCTCCATTGAAGGTCAAAGGAGACTTAATCTAACCCTTAAGGAAGTGGTAAGAAAAGAAGTCACTAAATTGCTTGATAATGGAATTATATACTCCATTAGTGATAGTAAATGGCTAAGTCCCATTCAGGTTATCCCTAAAAAGGGCAGCTTGACCATTATTAAAAATAAATCAAATGATTTAATACCCACCAAAACTGTCACAAGATGGTGTATGTGCATTGACTATAGGAGGTTGAACAAAGCAACCAAGAAAGACCATTTCCCTTTACCATTCATTGACCAAGTTTTGGAAAAATTAGCAAATTTTTCATATTTTTGCCATCTAGATGGTCTTAGTGGTTTTTATCAAATCCCAATATATCTTGAAGACCAAGCAAAAACTACTTTTACATGCCCTTATGGTACATTTGCAATTAGATGCATGCCATTTGGTTTGTGCAATGCGCCTACAACGTTTCAAAGGTGTATGTTTTCTATTTTTAGTGATTTGATATATGATTGTGTTGAGGTTTTTATGGATGATTTTAGTGTATATGGAACTAACTTTGAAAATTGTCTAAAAATCTCTCTAAAGTTCTTAACAGATGTAAAGAGCATGGACTAGTACTCAACTGGGAGAAGTGTCATTTTATGGCATAAGAAGGAATAGTATTGGAGCATATGGTATCGAGGAGAGGCATTGAGGTTGATAGAGCAAAAGTAGAGGTGATCACAAATCTGCCACCACCAAAGTGTGTTAAGGATATAAGAAGTTTTTTGGGACATGCTAGCTTCTACAAAGGTTTATTAAGGACTTTTCCAAGATCGCCAAGCCATTATGTAAATTGCTTGCAAAGGAGGCCACTTTTGAGTTTGATGATGATTGTAATGAAGCATTTGAAACATTAAAAAAAGGCTCTTACATCAGCACCAATTTTATAGCCACTTAATTGGGAGCAACCTTTTGAAATAATGTGTGATGCAAGTCACTTCGTAATTGGGGCAGTTCTTGGGCAAAGGAAGGAAGGTAAGCCTTATGTGATCTACTATGCAAGTAAGTTACTTGATGATGCTCAAATCAACTACACCACCATGGAGAAAGAGCTACTTGCTATTGTTTATGCATTTGACAAATTTAGAGCATATTTAGTGGAACAAAGGTAATTGTCTATTCTGACCATGTTGTTCTAAAATATCTCTTAAGTAAAAAGGATGCAAAACCAAGGCTCTCACGGTGGATTCTAATGCTCCAAGAATTTGATTGGGAAGTGAGAGATAAGAAAGGAAGTGAAAACCTTATAGCGAACCATCTATCTAGGCTTGATTAAGAAGGATTGAAGAAACACGATGATGGGCTACTAATAAATGAAACTTTCCATGGTGAGTATTTGTTTAGTGTTGTATCAAAAGAACTTCCATGGTTTGTTGATATAGCCAACTTTTTAGTAAGTGGTGTTCTTCCCTATGGTATGGATTATAGATAAAGGAAGAAATTCTTGCATGATAGTAAATTCTATTATTGGGAAGAACCATTGCTTTATAAAAGATATGCAGATAGGCTGATAAGAAGATGTATTCCTCAAGATGAAATCCAAGACGTATTGAGGCATTGTCATTCATTAGATGTGGGTGGACACTATGGCACGTCAAAGGCAGCATCCAAGGTACTTCAATGTGGTTTTTGGTGGCTTAAACTATTTAAGGATGCTAGAGACTTCGTGCTTACATGTGATAAATGCCAACGGATGGGCAACATCTCTAGAAGGAATGAGATGCCTCTAAATGGTATTCTTGAAGTGGAACTCTTTGATGTTTGGGGTATGGACTTTATGGGTCCTTTCCCTAGTTCTCTAGGCTACAAGTACATTTTGGTAATGGTGGATTATGTATCCAAATGGGTTAAGGTAGTACCTACCATCACCAAAGATGCCAAGGTGGTTAAGAAAATGCTTAAAAAGGTAATCTTTCCAAGGTTTGGTACTTCAAGGGCATTAATTAGTGATGGGGGTTCCCATATTTGCAATCAAGTTATTGTTCGCCTCAAAATAACCTGTCAAAAAGAGACCTGCAAGTATACAGGGCAATTGTAGTATATTGAAAGCACCTAAGGTCGTATCTCTTAAGGAATCGGAAATGGAAACATTTGTTTCGGTTAAAAGCAAATTAAATGAAAATAGTTGAATGTTTTGAAAAGAAATAATTACAAAATAGGAAATTAAAAGAAAATGTAGATTAAGATGCAATAACTTTTAAAACAATGAATGAATGATGCCTAGGGTTTGTATTCAGTTTATCAATCCTATATGTTCATGAATATACCCAATTGATTACTCTAAAGCCTTAGTTTCTAACAATTTAAAGAATAAAAATCAATCTACTAGCAATCGCATTCATAGAAATCATTCTATCAAATCATATATCAAAAAGTAAAGCATAATCTTAAAACTTATATTTCTAATTCGTTTTAAGATCCTAAAGGAATGAATTCTAGAATTGAACTTCAACTCTCGTGTCACATCCCAACTTTGGAGACATGATGGTCCAAGAAAGTGACCACGTCCGTAGAACCCACTTATACTTATACAAATACTGCCTAGGATCATACCAAAAAAACCTCTTACATTAACTTAAATAAACCCTTTTTTTTCTTTTTTCTTTGAAAACCTTAAGTTGCGGAAGGATAACATTTAGAATTCAATTAAAACCTCGAAGGATAACATTTCAAAATAACCATCAAAAAATGAATATTTCTGGAATGTCTAAGGATAACTCTTCATGACATATTAAACTAATTTTCTTGAACAAGGAATTTCCCAAGCGAAGTAGGATGCTTGAGCCATCACCTTGCTTCCTCATAATGCTCACCTGGAACCACACAAGGAAAAAAGGGTGAGATAGATGATCTCAATGAGTAAACAATAGGGATTGTACAATAACACATATCCCTTAGAAAGGGTTCATAGCTCATAACTTATAATTCATGATTCATAGTTTGTAGTTTAGAAAGGTTTGCAGAAATCACACTTATAACACATAGAGTAAAGGCTACTACCATAATCACTCGAACACGTAGAGTGAAGGCTATTGCCTTAATCACTCAAACACATAACACATAGAGTGAAGGCTATTGCCATAATCACTCGAACACATAGCCGATAATTACTTGCATCGGTACGAGGATCACATAGCCTATGATTACTTGCATCGGTACAAGGAGCACATAGCCGATGATTACTCGCATCAGTACGAGAAGCACATAGCTGATGATTACTTGCATAGGTACGAGGATCACATAGCCGACGATTACTCGCATCGATACGAAGAGCACATTGTCGATGATTACTCGCATCGGTAAGAGGATTTCTGCATAAAAAAAGGTTAAAGGTACCATAGCAAGAGCTAATGGTAATCATATATAACAACAACATTTAAGCCATCAATAACATGTATCCCAATAGCAATAACAGTTTATTGGTTTGAATAAAAGATATAAGAATAGTGTAGTTCCAGAAAGAATATAAGTTAGGGCAATAATCACAAAGGAATTATCATTGGATAAACAAAAATGGTTTGGACCAATTGTCCTTTGGCAACCCAAGCTTAACAAGGAAATCATAGAAATTCATTTTAGAATGGGATGGACTTGGGTTTCAAGAATGTCAAAGGTTCACATAACATGATATCATATATTTGTAACAAAACATATTATTACTGATGCTTGTAGCACGAATATAGTGTTTACTCACACTGGAAGCAGGAATATAGAGTTTACTCACACTTGTAACATAAACATAGTGTTTACTCACACTAGAAGCAGGAATATAGAGCTTACTCACACTTGTAGCACGAATACAATGTTTACTTACCTTGGGGTTCCTTTGCTCCTAGTATATGTAATCCCTTTGCACTTCTAAAGCTCCTCAAACTCTAACATAATATTTAGTTTAATACTTAGTATTTATTAACTCATGATGCTCCTATCCCATAACTACCCCCTGCACATATAGCATACACATATACTTAGAGTTCACATATAGGTGTACTCATCATTTGCACATGATATGTTGACTTTAAAAGTCTTGCACACTTAGGCCTTATAGGCGCATATGTAAACACATTACAATCATATCAATACCTTTTTAAGGTTATGACAATAGTATTACCTCAATATCAATTTACTTTAACAATCATCTTAAAACACTTTACACTTCCATACATGTCAACTTAACAATTAACCTTTCAAGTATCATGCTTAACTCTTATGATTCTTTTTATTCAATTGTCACTTCATCAACTCAAAACCATGTGTTCATCATCAAGTCATCATAACATCTAATTCCAAATTTCCCAATCACATTTAAGTTCTAATCACAATATAAGGTTAAGATACCTTAAGTATACCAAAATGCCTTTAAGCTTATTTAGGGTCATACCTTCAACTAACTTGCAATTTTATCATTTATTATACATACATACATATTAATAAGGATCAAAACACATCACATAAAAATTATAAACATTGGGATAAAAATATTAATGTAGGCCGAATGCATTACCAAAAGGAAAAACTAAATTCTCTTTCTTTTCGCACTTTCCGTCTATTTCAGTAATATGTAAAAACATGGTTTGGACCAAGATTTTTCATGTAAACACAACAAAAATCATTTTAAAGTATTAATTCATGTGAATCAGCCACATTTAATATTGTTCCTACATAAAATTTCAACTTTTGGGTTATAGGGTACAAAACCATGAGTTTTCTTATTTTCAGTATTTTTCGATCTTTTTAGAAATACGTAAACAGGTTGTTTAAACTATTATTTTTCATTCAATCATAGAAAATATTAGTTTAGAACATATCAATACATGATTCGGTAGCCATAGGTAGTATTTATACAAAAAAATTCTAAGTTTTAAGGCTTAGGTGAAAAATCATGAGTTTTCGTGCTTTCCGCGCTTTTCGTTCATTATAGAAATATACAGACACATGATTCAAATCATTATCTTTCATATAAACAAAACAAATATCATATTAGAATGCTTTCTCACACAAATTGACAGCCACATATCAATTTAACAATAGAATTTTCCAACTTCTAAGTTCTAACACAAAAACCTTGAATTCCTTTATTTTTTGAAACTTTCCGGTCATCACAGAAATATGCAGAAATATAATTTAATCCAATATTTTTGATCAAAACAAGTCAAAAATCAGTTTAGAAACCATTGATGCACAAATTTCCCCCCTCTAGTGATATTTATGGATAAAAATTGTGATTTTAAGTTATAGAATTCACTTGTGGAGAAATCTTGCGGAAAGATTTGTGTTTTCGGTAGAAATTAGATTTTCTCTCCCAAAAACTCACCCAAACAGAATTAAATCTGTAAAAATCAGTAATCAACCATTTCAAAATAATTTTCCCATAATTTATTTCATAGAAATCAGTTTACAAATTGAAAGAGAAGAAAAACTTACGATTACGGCCAAGAAATCGCGAAACTAAAAGGTGTTTTCTTAATTTCGGTTGAGAGATTATTTTTTAGAGAATTTTTCTATAAAGATACAGAAAAATGGAGTGGTGGCTGCTGGAATGAGAGTGCATTAGGGTTTGGGGTGTAATTTCCAAGTTTGCCCTTAATGAGCTAGGTTAGGAGTGTTTTAGTATAGTGGGCTTTTGGGTATTTGGGCTTTTTATTTAATTTAGGGGCTGATTATGGTAATTAGACATAAAATATTTTTCTTATTATTTTCATTAAAATTTCCCCAAAATATTTATTGAAAAATATTTTAAAAATACTCATAAAATTATTTTGTGCTTAAAAATCGTCTTTTTACATGAAAATTCATTTTATGAAAAATAAATTATTTCATGCTAATGCATTTTATTCAAATCATTTATTTCACAATAATAATTCATATTAGGCATATTAAAATTAATTTAATATGCCCCAAACTCATAAATCACGTCACACATGAATTTTCATATAGTCACACAATTTGTCACAATAAGCCTAAATTTAAATAATTTGTCACTTAAACTCTTAAGGTAGATGTGGGTTGTTACATCTCGTTCATTCGTTCAAAACCTAAATCAAATAATCTATTAATTCAATTAGGGATAAAAATAATCAAATGAGATTATATTTAATTCCATATCATGAGCACCTCATACAAATCTAGACAAGGATGAAATTAGCTCACGGGAAATAAAGAAATCATCATAATCTTATTATAATCAAAAGAATTCATCAAATCAATTCTATCAATTCAATAATCCAAAAAAAGACCATGCTAATCAATCCATTTTATCCTATTCAATCTCTTGGATCTTCACAAATGAATTCCCAAGAACAAAATTCTCCTCTAAGTATTGAAATCTAAAAATTAAAATAAAATTGAGAAAAGAGAAAATTGGAAGAGAAGATATTATCCCCCAAAATTTCCTAAAATCTAAAATCAAGATCAAGCCTCAAAGCCCCCTAAAATCAAGATCAAAAGTTTAGATTTTGCTCTTCCTCCAGATGGCCCTATTTAAATCAACCAAACTTCTTCTTTTGTTCCTCCTGTCCTAAAATAATTTAGGAATGAAAATCCTACAAAATCTTAGATAATCTTCCAAATCATCTCAGAGGTGATGCAGCGGGCGCTGGGACAAGCATGCAGCAGGAAGCAAGCTGCTGTGGGGCACTGAGGGACTTTGGTGGATGCTGCTAGGCTTGCTGGCTATAGGAGATAGGTCACTGCGTGGCACTAGGATTTTCTGCGTGGTGTTGGGGCTTCATTTCTACTGTAATGACATTCCTCCTATCATGTCATGCAATGTTCCGCCGAATTTCCCAATTTAGATAAAGTCTCTTCCATTTTTTCAATTATTAATACAACTAAAAATAACTTAACAAACACATTAAAAGCATCATAAAATAAACTATAAATTAACAATTAAAAGAACCAAAAATAAGATAAAATAATGACAAAACAACTACCCCACACTTAGAAATTTGCTTGTCCTCAAGTAATAATTATGGCATAAAATAAGAACTCAACAATCATCGAGCAATCTAAGTACTCATAAAGCAGCAACCTTAGCAAAAAAACTTCAAATGTATGCACAAGTTTCCTCTTCAAAGAATTAGTTACATCCAAACAAAGCTAACATGATAGGCCACACACTCAACTAAGTGTTTCTCTGAAGTTACAAAGAATGATCGATCAAAACCAAAATTGAAGGCAAACTACCATAAACTTGCTTATTAATCTAATCTCCACCACTAATTTAATTCAAGGCATCAATCAAAGGTTCTTTCATTTGGTTGTAATGGGGCTTAGGGTAATGGTAGGGAAAAAGGAAAAATATGTTTATCATTGAGTTATTGAGCATTCAAAGACCAAATAACAACTTGAAACACTCAAAGACACGCTATTTCCCAATTTCTTCACAAACTCATTGCGAAATCTTTTCATATTCTATATAACCACACTTGCAATGCAATTCACATGTTCAAAGAATAATAGACTTCATTAAATTTTTTTTATTAGGATCCCTTTTTTTATTTTTATTTTTATTTTTATTTATTTTTATTATTTATTTATTTATTTTTTGCAAAATGAAGTCTATAATATCATGATATACACAAGAACATGTTCCCCAAGACAATATGTTCTTTCACCCCACACTTAAAAACTTTGCATGACCTCAAGCAATATCAACACACTCAACTTTCAAGAAAATAATTTTCAAATGCTCAAAAATGTCAATGAGGGACAAAACAAATGAAAATTACAATGAAAGGATAAGTTAAATTATGTGTTTCCAAAGAAAAGGTCAAGGCTCAAAGTGGCTCATTAAAGGAAATAGACATTCAAGGTTGGCCATTTAAGCTAAAGGGTGAAACCTAATACCTTAATCATTTTAATGCTTGAATTGAAATTAACATGTGGTCTCAAAAAGTATACCTAAGCAAGCTCTAGAGATGCATAATCAACATAGTACACACAATATAGCAATAAAGAAAAAGTGTTTAGGCTCAAACATTCTCACCATGGTAAGGTAAAGTCTATCATTCTTTACAATAAAATAGAGGCAAACCAAAACATTTTAAGATCATAACAAGTGCAAAACCTTTGAAACATTCAAACTTGAGATTGCTAGCAAAATTTTCCTCAAATCACAAGACAATTTATATAATCCATCAATTATGCCATATCATCAACTTAAAAGACAAAACAACTTTCATAAATAGGACTAGGTAAAACACAAAATCATAATTTAAAAAAAACAAAATTGTAAAGATAATGATGGGTTGCCTCTCTTCGAGCGCTTCTTTAACGTCGTCTTAGTTGGACATTTTTGAAGACATTAAGGAACCTTAAATTCCTTAAATTTTTCCATTCCCTCAAAATGTGGTTTAACTCTCTGACTATTAACTCTAAAAATTTTATCTCTATGAAAGTTAAACAAATCTACTACTCTAGAGGGATTTACTGCATTCACAATAAAAGGGCCACTCCAGTGGGGTTTAGATTTACCTGGATTGTGATGCCACCACTAGTTATAGAGTAGTACTTTCATACCTGGTTCAAGGGACTTTTGGACATGGCTTTTATCACGAAGAGGTCTGGCTCATTTCTTGAACATTTGAGAGCTCCCATACACTTATCCTTGAGCTCAATCAACTTAGACACTTGCAACATTTTTTTTGTAATAGGATTCCTGCAAGAAAACATCTTTCATAGCAGTATTAAATGATTCAATAGAAGAGCATTCCTCAATAAGTGATGTGGTAGGAACAGAAAATCTATTAAAAATGGAAAATACAATAGTTTGGCCCAAAATGGCTATAGTCAATTTCCCATTTTTAACATCAATCAAAGTATTAGTAGTTGCCATAAAAGGTCTACCTAACAAGATATGCAATTCTGACCTATTAGACAACTCATCTCCCATATCCAACACCACAAAATCAACAGGCACTATCAACCCTCCTACTTACACTAGCACATCTTCTATAATTCCCCTAGGAAATCTCAATGATTTATCAGCTAATTGCAAGCTCATTTTGGTGGGTTTTAGCTCTCCTATATTCAATTGCTTAAATAAGGCATATGACATCAAATTAATATTAGCACCTAAATTTAACATGCCTTTAGCTTTTTCACCACTGCCCATACTAAAGTCAATGATAAAATTACCAGGATCTTTAGCTTTCAGAGGTAATTTTTTCTAGAGTACTACATTAATCACCTTTGACACTACTACTTTCTTCTTCATCTCTAGCCTCCTTTTCTTAGAATTTAACTCCTTAAAAAAATTTTCATATGCAAGCATATTCTTAATCACATCAAGCAAGGGCAAATTGATACTTACCTTGGATAGCATTGTGAAAAGCTCATCAAATTGCTTGTCTTGCTTACCATTTTTTAAGCAGCCTAGAAATGGAATAGGAGGTTGATAAGGATCGTTTGCTTTGTGTAACTGAAATGGAGAGGGTCTCTCCATCTCTTTCTCTTCCTCCACTGAAAAGTTGACAAGTTCATGGCTTTGCCTTTCTTCTTTTGACTTTTCTTATAGAACACCTGTATAGTTAGAAACTTCACCAATATTATCATTTATTTGCTTACCACTCCAAAGAACTGTGATGGACTTAGCTTGCTCCAGTTGACTAGGAAGTTTCCCTTTTTTATTTGATTGCACTTGATTTACAATCTGACCATCTTGCTGCTTTCAAAGAGTCAAATCTTCTATCATTGGCCTCCTGAATTTTAGTACTAGCTTAAATGAAAGCATTCAAGCTATCCTCCAAAGATGGCTTCCTTTGTTATTGTTGGTTTGATGATTCTCCTTGGAACGGTTGGCCTCTTTGCAACATTTGAAATTAAGGCTGCTGCTACTGTTGGTTGTTGTTTCTCTAAGAAAAGTTTGGATGGTTCCTCTAACCTTGGTTGTAAGTGTTAGAGAAAGGGTCATTTGTCGTCCTAGGTTGGAAACCATCCAAGGCTTGTGCTTGCTCATAATCACTTGCAAAAGAATCAAAACTCAAAGGGCAAACATTAGCACCATGACCAAAAATACCACAAACACCACGACCAAAAATACCACAAACACCACATACCTCTTGCTGTTGAATTGGTGTGTTTCCCTTAATGGTTAGGCATTTGACTTGTCTAGTAAGCTCAGCTATTTGCATAGCTATATCTTTCCCTGGAGCTCCTTCTTCAAATCCAATTTTTCTCCCTCTCACACTTTTCTGTTGAGAGTTAGCACTAAGCATCTCAAAAAGTTCATAAGTTTCCTCAGCAGTGATCTCTCCCATTGCCCCTCTAGCTGCATTGTTAACTATGCTTTGGCTCTGGAATGTGAGCCCATCATAAAAGAACTAGTTGAGCAATTTCAATGGATAGTGATGGTGTGGGCATTGAATTTGCAACATCTTGAACCTTTCCCATGCTTTATGAAAAGGCTCCTTCCATTTGTGTGAAGGTTGCAATCTTCGATCTCAAATCAGTTGTCTTTTGGTGAGAGTAGAACTTCCCCATGAATTTATTGTACACCTCTTCCTAAGTGGTCAATGAATCGGGAGTAAGTGTCATCAACTAAGATTTAGCTCTGTCCTTCAAGGTGTAAGGAAAGCATCTTATCCGCAATTGATCTTCAGTTAGACCTTGTAGAGGAAAGGTCTGTATGGTGGAGTAAAAATCCCTAATGAAATTGAGGGGTCATCATTTGGCACTCCATAAAAGGATGGGAGCATGCTATAATGTATGTTCTTCAGCTCATAATTTCAGGCAGCCGCATCGAGTCTAATGCATGATGTTGCAGTGCCTATGATTGGCCTAGCATAATCCTTCACGGGTCTCCTTTCCTGTGCCATGATGTATGGTTGTTCTTTTTGGTCTTGTACCCTTGGATTTGTGAGATCTATTGGATCAACTTGGTCCTCGTTCGGCTATAGTCTTCTTCTTTCACCACCTAACCTGTGCACATTATCAATAAAAGGGACAATCTCTTCTTCCAAAGATCTTCTCCCTTGCATAAAAATCTCAAAAAACAAATGTAAATAAAAACTAAAAACAAATATATTCACAATGAAACAAATAAATTCGCCTTGCAATTCCCTGACAACGGAGCCAAAAACTTGTTCGCCTCAAAATAACCTCTCAAAAAGTGACCTGCAAGTATACAGGGCAATTGTAGTATATTGAAAGCACCCAAGGTCATATCTCTCAAGGAATTAGAAATGGAAGTATTTGTTTTTGTTAAAAGCAAATAAAATGAAAATAGTTAAATGTTTTGAAAAGAAATAATTATAAAATAGGAAATTAAAAGAAAATGTAGATTAAGATGCAATAAGTTTTAAAACAATGAATGAATGATGTCTAGGGCTTGTATTCAGTTTATCAATCCTATATGTTCATGAGTATACCCAATTAATTACTCTAAAGCCTTAGTTTCTAACAATTCAAAGAATAAAAATCAATCTATTAGCAATCACATTCATAGAAATTATTCTATCAAATCATATATCAAAAAGTAAAGCATAATCTTAAAACTTATATTTCTAATTCGTTTTAAGATGCTAAAGGAATGAATTCTAGAATTGAACTTCAACTCTTATTCCTTCGTTCAAAACCTAAGTCAAACAATTAATCAATTCAATTAGGGATAAAAATAATCAAATGAGATTATATTCAATTCCATATCATGAACACCTCATACAAACCCTAGACAAGGATGAAATTAGCTCACGGGAAATAAAGAAATCATCATATTCTTATTATAATCAAAAGAATTCATCAAATCAATTCTATCAATTCAATAATACAAAAGAATTATAAATAAGAATTAAACCACGCTAATCAATCCATTTTATCTGATTCAATCTCTTGAATCTTCACAAAGGAATTCCCAAGAACAAAATTCTCCTCTAAGTGTTGAAATCTAAAAACTAAAATAAAATTGAGAAAAGAGAAAAATTGGAAGAGAAGATATTATCCCTCAAAATTCCCCAAAATCTAAAATCAAGATCAAACCTCAAAGCCCCTTAAAATCAAGATCAAAAGTTCAAATTTTGCTCTTCCTCCAGATGGCCCTATTTAAATAAACCAAACTTCTTCTTTTGTTTCTCCTTTCCTAAAATAATTTAGGAATGAAAATCCTACAAAATCTCGGATAATCTTCCAAATTAGCTCAGAGGTGATGCAGCGGGCGCTGGGATCGGCAGCTAGGCACTAGGACAAGTAGATAGCAGGAAGCAAGCTATTGCAGGGTGCTGGGGGACTTTGGCGGACGCTGCTGGACTTGCTGGCTGCAGGAGATAGGCTGCTGCGTGGAGTTGGGATTTGCTGCGTGGCACTGGGGTTTCATTTCTGCCATAATGACATTCCTCCTACCATGTCATGCAACATTCCATCAAATTTTTTGATTTAGACCAAGTCTCTTCCATTTTTTCAATTATTAATGCAACTGAAAATAACTTAACAAACACATTAAAAGCATCATAAAATAAACTATAAATTAATAATTAAAAGAACCAAAAAAAAGATAAAATTGTGACAAAACAGTTATAGAAAGTCTCCTAAAGAAGTTTGGAGTTACCCACAAAGTTGCTACTCCATACCACCTATAAACAAGTGGGCAAGTTGAGGTAAGCAATCGAGAGATCAAATGGATTTTGGAAAAGACAGTTTCTTCTTTTAGGAAGGATTGGGCATTGAAGTTGGATGATGCCCTATGGGCATATAGGATAGCCTTTAAGACCCCAATCGGTCTTACACCATATCCATTAATTTACGATAAGTCTTGTCACTTACCTGTAGAACTTGAAGTTCATAAGGCCTATTGGGCAACAAGGACATTGAATTTTGATATGAAGAAGGCAGGAAAGAAAAGGCTACTGCAACTTAATGAATTGGAGGAATTGAGGTTGAATGCATATGAGAATGCAAGGTTATATAAGGATCATACAAAGCTATGGCATGACAAGAACATTGTTAATAGAGACTTTCATGAAGGTGAACTTGTCTTACTTTACAATTCAAGATTAAGGTTATTTTCATGCAAATTAAAATCAAGATGGTCTGGTCCTTTTAAAATTGTCAAAGTTCATCCTATGGAACCATCGAAATTGTCAATGATAACGGCGAATCCTTTAAGGTAAATGGTCATTGCCTCAAACCTTATTTGGTTGGTGCACCAATTGATCAAGCAAACCAGTTAGTATCCCTCGCTACTCCATAGTATAATCATTTATTTTTAAGTTTAAGTTATTTGATTTTAACTTTAAAACACCAAAAATTTAATTTATATAAAAAAGTGTAAATTTTGCGTCTATGCTGAGTCATGCCAATCTGTGCTAACTCATTACAGAAGCTATCTGTGCCGAGTCATGCCTCTAGTGCCGACTCATGATAGAAAGCTCCTGTGCTGAGCTGAGCCAGACCGTGCCGACTCGTCACAGTACACAGACCACATTCCAAATTTCTTTCAATTTTTATTTATATTATTTATTTCTTTCTATTCTTACATTTTTTACTTCTTAATTTCAATTTTATTTTGTTCAGATTTAACTTCTTCCACACAACCTTTCAAATTCTAAATTAATGAAAAGCAATAACTCTTCCTAGAATAAACATAACTCTTCCCAAAGTTTATGACCTTTCCCATCAAACCTTTAAAACTCTATATAACCCTAGCCTATTCAACTCAATTTCCCAACAAAAACTTTTCAAATTTTTATTTTTCCAATTACACTTATTCAATTTTTCTTCCTTCTGTTTAAACAAGAGCTCCCAATTTTCCATTCACATCTTTTCTTCTTCTATTCTCCATTGTTGTTATTATCTTTCTTCTATATTCTATAAATTCTTACAATGGGGAGGATAAAGGGTTTCACATCTTCAAGGCCCCATGAAGAACAACAAGAGGAAGACTTGGCTTCCATATATGAGGCACCATTCCCTATCCATTCCCATGAAGAAGGTTCAAAATTTTCCATCATTAAGCATAAGGAGGTTGTTTTTTGTAAGTATTTCCCTTATTCTTTAATTCAAAATATTGGATGTTTTACTCAACTTTTGACATCATATGGGCTGAAAAAGTTTGTTAGCATGCAAGAACACTCTT
Organism: Reutealis trisperma; assembly: GCA_947687605.1. Lineage (NCBI taxonomy): Eukaryota > Viridiplantae > Streptophyta > Magnoliopsida > Malpighiales > Euphorbiaceae > Reutealis > Reutealis trisperma. The sequence goes on from CANTUT010001209.1 coordinate 88,665, forward strand.
ATGGAGGCTTGATTTATGAATTTTATACCACATTAGACATTAATGCAAATGACTCCCAAATTCTGGAATTTCGCATGTTAGGCCAACCATACCAAATTACATATAAATTCATGCATAGTGTTTTTAGCTTTAAAAGAGAGGGCATTTGTGATATTCCAAAAGATTTCAAAGTTAATGAATTTTGGACCTTTTTAATCAATTTGCAAACTCCTTTTGAACCAAAAAAGGAGAAGGCCATGTTTATTAAGGATGTCAAATTTTGGTTGTTGCATGAAGTGCTTGCATGTGTGATTTTTGGCAAAACTGAATTTAATAGAGTGAGTACTCAAGAATTGTTTCTAATGTGGTGCATACATAACAAAAAATAAGTTTGCTGGACCTATTGGATCTTTAACCAACTCCTTATGTGTGTTACACGTAAGGATCGCCCCCTAACCCATGGGCATATCGTCATCATAATTGCTAAAGGTTTTCATATTGATTGCACTAATTTTTCTTATCTTGTTAAGTTCTTAAATTTCACTAAACAAGCCTTCATAAGGGGCGAGATAGTGGATTCAAACTTTAACCACATTACAACTCATAAAAGATCTTGTTAGAATAGGTTGAGGCACCCTATTCATAGTGCCAATGAATCTGACAGTTCTGATGAGGAGCCTCATAATTTGGAGCCACAAGACCCACCACCGGTTCCCCTTGCATTACCTCTATCAACTTCTGAACATAGCGGAGCTAGTGGTTCCTCTAATAGGGATCACCAATTATTAGAGGACATTTTGGAAAATCAATAAGCCAATGCAATGCCAAATCAATGATATGGAGACTGGGAGCTAGCGAATGGAGCGCACTCAGCATAGCATGGAATACAAGTTGAACTAATTCTTCGCTATTTTGGCTATACCATTGGCTCCCCACCACCATCCCCTTCCGATAATTGAGGTATGCCTTCTACCTTTCTCCATCACCTTTTCCTTTATTCACATTGAGGGCAATGTGAAGTGTAAGTATGGGGGAGGGATAGAAGTATGTTCCACATCTTTATCTCGCTTTTGTTTTTCATGTTTTTGCATGTTTGTCTTGTTTGTCTAGTTTTTACCATTTGCATCAAAGTTCCAAAATTTTAAAACTTTAATGCTCATTACTTAGTTTCTCCATATTTTAATCATTTATATCTTGATTAGGTTTTTTTTTTTTTTTTTTTTAAAGTTTTGGAGTTACTCTATTTTAAAAATTTGATGATTGATTTTGAAATTGCCCAATTGGTAAAATCTTTAAGTCTTTTGTAGCATTTGTCATGTTTTTGTCTTTTTATCTCAATCTTATTACTTCTAAGGTTTCTAATTGTCTAGTCAACTTTCTAGCTATGTTTAAGTGTCGAAATTGAGATAAGTTAGGTCTTTGAATTCTATTGGTTTGAATTGCCTAAAGGAAAATTTAGCCATAATACGAGTGGTGCATTTAGTCAATAATGGGTGAGGACACTAAAAGAAATATAATTATATAAAAAAAGAGAAAAGAGAGTTCTTTGCTTAAGTACTATGCATATTAAGTAGGTTGTGTGCAGATGATTTGCTCCTTAGTCGCATTCAATTCGAAAGATATGTATGGTGTCACTGGTAAATGTGTATGTTAAGTAAGTTATGGGTAGATGAGCTTGCTCCTTAGTCGCATTCAATTCAAAAGATGTACATGATTTCACTAGTATAAAATAATAATAATAATAATAATAATAATAATAATAATAATAATAATAATAATAATAATAATAATAATAATAATAATAATAATAATAATAATAATAATAATAATAATAATAATAATAATAATAATAATAAGAATAGCAAAATGTGTGTTAAAAATACCATGAGACTAGTTGCATTTATGTGTGTGCTTACTTATGTCCCAAGGTTTGTTTGAATCTATAGAATTCTTAACTTAATGCATGGATGTTTTGACTAGAAAAGCATGATTAGGACCTTGACTAGATAATTAATAACTTTGTTCTTGATAGGAATGAGATAAATAGACAAACTTAAGGCTTATATTATAAGACTTGTCACCCTTTACCATTGTTGGGCATTAAAAATTATTTCATCAACACATTAGCTCTATACTCCTTGAACAACTTAAAGTTAACTTAGTCAAGATTGCTACATTTTGTTTTGAAGAAACTAAGTACTTTCTTTATTTCTCTTTTCCCTTTTGTTCTTGCTTGAGGGCAAGCAAGGTTTAAGTATGGGGGAATTTGATATGATGCAAATTGGTATAACTAAACTAATGAAATAATAATTTGTTTTGTGTGTGCATGCATTCATTTCATTATATAAATTGGTGCATTTAACTTTATTTTTAAATTTTGAAGTGTTTCTTAGCAAATATCAAGTTTAAAAGGTGTAATGCTTGAAGAAAGAGGCTTTTGCAAAGTTAGAACAAAGAGACAAGATGTTGCCGACTCATCCCAGGCTGTCACGAGTCATGACAGTGGCCTTTTGTCCTGACTAATGACAGAGTGTGCCAACTAGTGATAGCAGCCTGTGGTGCCGAGTCATGCTCCCCATATGCCAAGTAGTTATAGCACCCTTTCATGACATCTCTTCACAAACACTCCTTTTTGTAAAGGGCATCACTTGGGACCCCTTGAGGCTTATAAATACATATGTTTAGCCTCATTTTAGGAGATGTTAAGTTAGTATTTGATAGCTTTTAATTACAAATACTTAGTGCAGATTCAAGTGATATAATTAGTTTAATATTGAAGAATTTTCAAGAGGTTCAAGGAAGCATTCAAAGGCTACTTTCTACAAAGTAATTTTCTAAAGAAGGAGTGAAGAAAACATCATCAAGTTTCCTTTCCCTTGTCTTTTTGACTTGTTCCTTTGATGTTCTACTTGTCTTCTTGTAACTACTTTGTCATTAACACTATGGAATTACACTAAGTTTAAGTTATTTGAATTACAATGAATTTTTGATTTTAACTACTTTATTTTCTATATGCATTGAAAGATTTAATTTCAATTGAGTGCTTAATTATGTTGTGTATGCTTGATCACCATATATAACTTTTTAATCAATTTATTCATAACGAGAGTTAGGATAACTTAGTGGAAAAGCAATTAAAGTTACTTAGGGGTTAGGATAGTACTTGGAGACAAGCAATCCACTCTAAGGGGATAAAAGGAAATGACATGAAATTTAATGGTTTTGTTCTATCTCTATAATGACATGAGAATGCTTATAGACTCTATATCAAAATACTTTTAATTGACAATGAGAATTGCTTTTAAAAACTTTAGGTCATGTTCTCAATCTTTGCATGCATATAACTCTTATAACTAAAATCAATCCATATTTGTAATTCTAATAACTAACATTCTTTATTCATAATTTAGGATAATAGCAATAGAGTTTAGTTTAGATATAAATCCCTTTTTAATATTATGTGCCTATCCATCTTAGTATCTATTTGGTTAATATAAGATTCCTCAAATTCCCTGAGTTCGACACCCTACTTACTATATATTTAATCATGAGGATTAAGGTTACAGTTTGACCCACATCACAGTGCCACAGAGGCTCGTTTTCACTCGTTTCACATGTTTTCACTCGTTCTTGCTCATTTCTTATCCTTTTTTTACAATTCCATTTGCATTGTATTCGTTATCAGTCTCGAATGATTTGAACGGGTTCAAATGTTAAAAAGACATGTTTCAATTTTTTTGATTTTTCCATTTTAAGAGTTTTTGGCATCTGAAGGTTTGTTTACCGAGCCTAAGTGCTTATAAGGTTCAAACGCATACTGAGGGGTGCAAAATTAAGAGTTTATAGCTACCCTCTCATCAAAATTATCTTTGTCTAAAAGGTAATTCTGATGATAGTGAACCTGAGGATGAGAGATGGTAAAAGGCACCAAATTAATGTCTTGGTTAGAGTTTAGACATTTGGGTGAAAGGTGTGGTTGAATTTTAAGGAAGATGCTCTTAATATATTTGGGAGATTTATCAACTGGTGGCATTTGGTTATTGTCATTTTTGGTAAGAGATTAAAGTGATGTTCCTGTCTGGTAGGAATGATAATCTTGTCTAGTAAGAAAGAAAATGACATTGTTTGGTAGGAATCGACAAATTAGTGATCTTGTCTAGTAGGAATGACTATTCTGTCTGGTAGGAAAGAAGGTGACCTTATAAGAATTAATAAAGTGGTAATCCTATTTGCTAGGAATGCAAGTGACCCTGTCTGATCGGAATCGACAACGTGGTGATCCTGTCTAGTAGGAATTGAAAAAGTGGTTATCATGTTTGGTAGGATTAAAAAGATGACCATCCTATAGGAATGGTAAAGATAATTGTCCTGCATGATAGGAATAGTGAAGTGGTAGTCCTTTCTAGTAAGAATGAAAAGTGATGATCTTGTCTAGTAAGGTCAAAAGAAAAGATGACCATCCTATCTGATAGGAATGGTAAATATAACTGTCCTGTCTAGTAGGAATAACAAAGTATTGATCCTATCTGACATGAATGAAAGTAATGATCCTATTTGGTAGGTTAAAAAAAAGATGATCATCCTATCTGGTAGGAATGGTAAAGATAACTATCCTATATAGTAAGAATGGTAATGGTAATGGTCTTTTCTGGTAGGAATAAAAAGTGATGATCCTGTCTAGTAGAATGAAAAAGATGACCATCCTTTGTGGTAAGAATGGAAAAGATAATCATCCTATCTAGTAAGAACAGTAAAAGTAATGGTCATTTATGGTAGGAATGAAAAGTGATGATCCTGTCTAGTAGGATAAAAAAGATGACTATCCTGATAGGTAGGAATTGTAAAGATAACTGTCCTATTGGTAGGAATAGTAAAAGTAATGGTCCTTTTTAATAGGAATGAAAAGTGATGATCCTGTTTGGTAGGATAAAAAAGATGACCATCATGTCTGGTAGGAATGGTAAAGATAACTCTCCTATCTGGTTAGAACAGTAAAAGTAGCAGTTCTTTTTGGTAGGAATGAAAAGTGATGATCCCTGTTTGGCAGGATCAAAAGGATAACTATCCTGTCTAGTTGGAATGGTAAAGATAACTCTCCTATATGGTAGGAATAGTAAAAGTAGTTGTCCTTTCTGATAGGATTAAAAAGTGATGATACTATTTGATAGGATCAAAAGATAACTATCCTGTATAGTAGGAACAATAAAAGTAACGGTCCTTTTTGGTAGGAATGAAAAGTGATGATCTTGTATTGTAGGATAAAAAAGATGACCATCATATTTGATAGGAATGGTAAAGATAACTGTCTTGTCTAGTAGGAATAGTAAAAGTAATGGTCCTTTCTAGTAGGAATGAAAAGTGATGATCCTGTCTGATAGGATAAAAAAGATGACCATCCTATTTGGTAGGAATGACAAAGATAACTCTCCTATCTAATTGGAATAGTAAAAGTAATGGTCCTTTCTAGTAAGAATGAAAAGTGATGATCTTGTCTGGCAGGATCAAAAGGATAACTATCCTGTATGGTAGGAATGGTAAAGATAACTCTTTTATTTGATAGGAATAGTAAAAGTAGCAGTCCTTTATGATAGGATAAAAAAAGATGATCATCATATTTGTTAGGAATGGTAAAGATAACTGTCATGTATAGTAGGAATAATGAAAGTAATTGTCCTTTTTGGTAGGAATGAAAAGTGATGATCCTATCTAGTATGATAAAAAAGATGACCATCTTGTCTGGTAGGAATGGTAAAGATAATTGTCATGTTTAATAGGAACAGTAAAAATACTGGTCCTTTATAATAGGAATGAAAAGTGATGATGTTGTCTAGTAGGATAAAAAAGATGGCCATCCTTTCTGGTAGGAATGGTAAAGATAAATGTCCTATCCAGTAGGAATAGTAAAAGTAGTGGTCCTGAGATTGAGATTGATTTTTGAAAAAAGATTGATTTAGATTGATTAGGTTGATTATCTATCTTTCTTCGAGAGTTTAATGATCCGTTTTGATTTATGAGCCTGTTTAATGCAAAAATCCTAGATAATTATGCAATTATTAGATACCTTGAACCTGTGAAGGGTTAGCATGATATAAAAGTGTTGATCTTTGGGAGAAAGATGCCCCCATTTTAGAAAGGTGAATATTTAGAAGGGAGATGCCCCATACTTTAGAAAGATAAAGGAAAGTGGTTTGATCATTTGGTTTTTGGTTAATTGGCTAGCTCAGAGGTGAAATGGACATATCAAGTATAAGGCTAGTTAGTCAATGGCTATCAGTTTAGCCTAGGAAAAAGTCATTCTAGGAGGTTAAGCAAGGTATAGTCTTAGAAAAGATTGAGCTATTCAGTTTAAAAGACTTAGATAAGTCTGACTTTGGAGAAGATTTGATTTAAGGCTGGATTGGAGAGCTTAATCAAGAGGCTAAGGTCTTTGGAGATGATTAGGTTGTAAGGTTTGGCGAAGGTTAGTTTGTGGGGCTTTTCCTCAGAGATGTTTATGTGAAAGGCTTAGTCTTGTTTGGCACGTTAGCTTAGTTAGGTTATGACCTTTGGGGAGTTGATTTAGAAGGCCCGGTCAAGTTCTGCCTCAGGCTTAATCAAGTTTAGAAGACTTAGTCAGGTTATGGCCTTTAGAGAGTTCATTTAGAAGGCTCGGTTAGATTTTTCCTTAGGACTAGGCTAAGATGCTAGACTTTGTAGAAGGTCAAATTGGGAGGCTAAGTCTGGCTTAGAGGAAAGGTCAGGCTAGGAAACCAGCTTGAGAAGGCTCAATTAGATTTAGCCTTAGAGGAGATTATGGTCTTTATAAATGAAAGCTTTTTGGGAGTGGGCTTTATAGTGAAAGCTTTTAAGCTTGGGCTTCATAGTGAAGGCTTCTTAGTTAAGGCATCATGGTGAAGGCTTTTTGATTTGGACTTTATGGTAAAGGCTTCTTGGTTTGGGCTTCATGGTGAAGGCTTTTTGATTTGGGCTTTATGGTGAAGGCTTCTTGGTTTAGGCTTTATGATGAAGGCTTTCAAGCTTAGGTTTTAGGGTGAAGGTTTGAAGGCTTTTGGTTAAAAGGCTTTGTCAACTTAGGCTTTTCTACAAGGATGCTTTGGACCTTTTTGGAAGATGGTTGGCTTTATCTCAAGTATGGTGCTATAGGTTTTGGTCAAACAAATATAGCAGGCTTATGGATAAGGATTTCCCCTTTGACATGGTTGCATTAGTCTAAGAGGATTAAGCTGAGAAAGGTTTGTAGGCCTTAAAAGACTTTGATTTTAGGGATCATGTGTTTTGCCAAGGAGGCTTAATCTTTTAAGGATAATGAGATGTTTGTCAAAGAGGCATGGGATGGGCCTTAACTGGTTTAGACCCTTTATAATCAACTTGAGGATGATAGGCCTTGAAGAATATGCCTCAACTTTAGTTTTACCAAGGAAACTAGATTTAAGGATGATGAGTCCTAATAGACTTGGGATTTTTGGTTCTAAATTGAGCTTGAAAAGATGGTATGAGACTTGAGCTTGAAAGGATGGTATGATTATCCCAATAAGGCTTAGGATGGTAAATGGTATGAAGGTGGGTTAGAAATTCTGAAAATAATAAGGAATGTTGTATGATTTTACTATTTGTAGCATGATTCATGGAAAAGGACAAGCTAAGCCAATCTCGCTGTTTTGAGATTGAAGAGGCATTTAGGGTGACACTCTATTAGCTTGAATACTGGCTGAAGGGAACTATCCTAAGGAATGGCTAAAGGACTGATGAGAAGAGACAACTTAGGGATTATGCTCCCAATGAGATATAGGAATGTAATAGACTGGCAATGTCAGAGATTGTGCCTTAGCTCTTTGAGCTAAATGATGAGACGGATTGACAATAAATGATGATGACCTAAAAGGTATGCCCTTACTATGAGCTAAAGGCATAGAAGACAATATCACTTTAGAGAATGAGCCTCTAATGAGGAAGGATGACTTCAGAATATATGAGATGAGACAAATTAGTAGAAGATGATTTGACAACTTTGGATAGGAAGAAAGATGACTAGGATAAGCTTTCTCTTTCTCTTTCTCCCTCTCTCTCTCTCTCTCTTTTTCTCCTATTTTCTTAGTTCTAACTTCTGCCTAAGTATGGTTTTCAACTTAGTGAGCCTTGAATAAAGAAAAATTGGGAGAAAATATTCTACCATGATTTGCTTCACTTCGAGGGGCTCTGACCTTTAAATTTTGGATTTGACAAACTTGTTGCCCCTAGTTGAGGTGTATTGTTTGATTTTGTGCTTCAACTATTTATGAAAGGTCTATTTCTTGACCTTTCTTTGGTTAGGAGCTGGCAATTATTGATGGCACCTCAATTCCAACATGTGCTAGCTGTGGCGGATTTAATTGGCTGTTCACTCTTCTTTTTCTCTTCCTCTTTCTTTCCTTTCTTTCTTTTTCTCTCTCTCCCTTTTCTTTTTTTTTTGTTCAAAGCTCATCCATGTTTAAAATAAGAAAGATAAGAGCATAAATAATAAAAAATGGGGATGTTTTTATTACAATGGAAAATTTTATTATAAGATAATAAAAAGGGATTAATATGATTGATGAAAAATCCATGAAAAAGAAAATAAGATGATAGACTCAGACTCAAATTTAGACTTAGACTTTGAGATTTGGACTCAGGCTCAAACTTAGACTTGGAATTCAATCTCAGATTGGTCAGATTAGCTGAATTTGAACTCTTTCATGTCATGCCACTTGGGGTTGAGGTAAGGTGGGGTCAAATTGGGTTCGGGTTCTTCATCACTGTTTAGGTTGGTTGTGAGGGATACAAGATTGAAATGATGCACTTTGAATGTAATCTTCAACTTTTGATGCAGTTGCAACCAAAGTTTTGAAAGTGGGTAAGTATTGGGTTAAAAAGTAGACTCGGTAGGCTAGAAGTAGGTTCTTGACAAGGATGTCCACTTATTCTTGCTCTGTTGGTCTGTTTACCATTTGAGCAGCTTTAGCCCTCCACTTGTAAGGAACATTAAGAAGGATTTCTTTAGAAGTTGGTTAGTGGTTTCTAAGTCACACGTAGTGACATCCATTTCACCATTGCAATGATACTACTTGACAAAGGCACAGTAGATATCATCCTGTATCCTTTTCTAGCTTTTGTCTAGTGAAATGAACCATCTCTTAATAGAACTAGTTAGTGATTATTAGAACAATTGAGTGAGGTGCTCATCGCTAAGTCCTAAAAGTTTTATTGTCCCCACATATATTTTCAAATGGGTCTTGGGGCATATGGTTCCATCAAATATTTCTAGTTCAAAAATTTTGAATTTAGGAGGAAGTTTGGCATTAGAGAATGAGGTTAAACTATCCATATCAATTAGATCACTGTGGTGCTTTAGGGATTTGATGGTTCTCTCTATAGCTTTAAGTTTCTCTATGAGCAATTTGATGTCTGGATAAGAGAAAACTTCCCCACTTTGGTTTAGATATGGGTTGGTTTGGTTCATACTGGGGCTAGGGTTAGTTTAGTTCCTTCAAATCAAAGCAACAATGAAAGTGATGGGTATAGAATAGAAAAAGTGATGAAGGTATAGGCATACAGATCTTAAGAGAAAAAGCTTCCCTATTGTGTCATAAGCCAACCATTTTTTGGGCTTAAGGTATAATAGGGCAAAAGCTTTTAGCTTAGGGTAATAGGCTGGACCAAAGGTATTGGATTTAAAGTAGCGTGTTGGGCTAAAGTTGTTAGGCTTAAGGATAAAAGGTTGATATTAAAGGTAATGGACCATGGGTGTTGGGCTTAAGGATAGTGAGTTTGATTTTGAACAAAGGGTAGGATTAAGATAAAGGTTTTAGTATACAAAACTTAAGATGTCTATTTTTTTTATAAGGATAGAGGCTGTGGGTTAGGCTTGTGGTCAAGTAACACGGTTTTTAGGGTGGGTTTATGGCTTAAGATCTAAAGGTTTAAGGAGGTTTAGGTTTACATTTGAGGTATGAGGTTCGAGTGTTTTAGGATAAGGCTAGGGCGATGTGTTTAAGGTATATGGTTAAGGTGATGGTGTTTACGATAACAACTAGGGTTAGGTGTTTACGATTGAAGGTCAAGGTGATGGTTTTAGGCTTATAGGGGTGAATGTGATTAGGATAAAGGTGAGTGTGTTTAAGGTTTAGGAGTGAAGGTGTTTAGATGGAGGTGAGAGTGTTTAGGGTTTTGGGTTAAGGGCTAGAGTAAAAGGATAATGGTGTTTAGGTCAAAGATTTAGGGTGATGGTTTAATGGTATTTGGATAGGGTGATGGGATATAGGTGAGAGTGTTTATAGGGGACGTGTTTGAATGGAGGTAAGAATCGTTAATCCTTCTTCGATTCAAGATTTGACCTAGACTTAAGATGAATACATGTTTTGTTATACAATATGGATGCATGATATGCATGGGGAAAACATTTCATGAGAATGCAAAGATATAAGATTTTGATTATGGTACATACAACCTAAGGTCAGGATCTAGGTTTATTACATAAAAAGGTAAGGGTGGCTTGTATAAGGTGCTCATCACACTAGAGCAGCGATATACCTAACCATATATGATTCAAGGAGTCTTGCGTGGGTCCAACAATACTGCATACTTGTTACACCTTTGAAAAGATCAAAGGATTCATTGCAGGGTGGATGATTTCACTATCGGCGAATAGACCCAAAGAGGGTTACACACTTGATGCTACTCACTATCTATTGTCTTCCTAAAACTAGGTTAAACGGCAAAAAGCCTATGCAAGTGATGCATGCAAAGTCATAATTATATTAAAAGGCCAAACTTTTTTTAAACCAATTAGTAGTCTACTTATTTCTTTTAAAAAAATTCTCCCTAGTGGAGTCTAGCTGTGAGGTCTCACTCGAATACTAGTCCGATTTGCTAAAGGGAATTGCAATGCTTATTTGGGAAAGAACTCACAGAGAAGCCCTTGGGCTTATCTTTGATAGATTTGAAAATTATTTTTTAGAGTCGCCACCTTAATTTATTTTATTTGGGAAAATATAAGGAAAAAACCCTATGTGACTACAATTATTATCCAAAGGAAAAAGATCACTAGCCTCGAAACTAAAGAGGATTTAAAGACTAGGTTTTTGATTTACTTTAACAAAATAAGTTTGGCTAATTAATATAAAAGTGGCTTAAAATATATTTCATGAATAATCTAAGATGCATGAATAATTTATAATATACATGATCATTCAACTCATCCATTCAACAATAAAGTAAATATATAAGTAAAGTTCAAAAGAAAGTTAACATTATTATAAAATTCCAAAATTAAAGGACACCTCTTCTAGCCTTTATGGGCTTTAAGGAAGTTAGACATTCCCTAAACTAGGCCTAATAACAAAGCAAAAAGAAAATAAAATAAAAGCAAGTGAAAAAAGTGATAAGGGAGAGAGTTGGTTAGTTTTAATTAGATTTGATGCTTGAACCAAGCATGCCTGTATATCCCTTTGAATGGGAATCAAAAATCACGTAGTTCTCCCTTCTTGTGAAGGGGTTAGTCTAGCCTAGCCATTTTTTCATGTTTTGATTAATTGATTAAAAGAGAGTTAAGCTGATTGAATTACCAATTGATTACCGAGTGGAGTTAATTAAGTTAGATTCTAATTAACTACCTTAGTGAATCAAGAATTAGGTAAGGAGCCTTAGGACATAAATCCCAAGGAGGGAAATAATAAACAAAATAAAGAAAAAGAAAAGAAAAGGGAAAGAAGCTTACCTCAAACAGCGAGAGATGACTAGCCTTAAACGCTAGCATTAGATGGCTAGCGGTAGCTAGCCTTGGATGGCGCAACGACTTACCTCGAATGGTGGGTAGTAGCTAGCCTTGAATGGTGAACATGAGTCTTGGGCGGTAGACTTGCCTTGAACAGGCAGGCAAAAGCTTTTAACTTGTCAGGAAGGAATCAAGGAGAAATCTCCTAACTTGCTTTGTGAAGCATCAAATGCAAAGTGAAAGAAAAGAAAAGCTTTAGAACTAGTGTGGTTTGCTTGATACAAAGGCTTTTAAGCTCCTAAAGTTGATCATTTGAAGTGTAAAGAGGTCTTCAATATATAGGGAGAAGATTGTAGGAGGAAAACATTGAAGTTTCGATATGGGATCACAAAAATAGTGAAATTCGTAAGAGTTGCCACACAGGGCTCTGTGACGTGCGAAGGTATATGCGATAGTGTCGCACAGCTCTCTACCATTCCATAAAGGGCTCTATGGCAGTGCCATAGGACTCTACAGCAATAGGCTATTTTTGCCCATTCTTGCTCGTTTTCTCGTCTATTTTTATAATTCTAGTTGCATTGTATTTGTTACTCAATCTTGGATGATTGAAGGGACATGTTTTGATTTTTTTGGTTTTTCCATTTTGAGAGTTTTTGGCTTTTAGAGTTTTTTTTTTTATCCAGTTTAAGTACTTTTAAGGTTCAAACTCATACTGGAGGGTGCAATATTAAGAGTTCATAGAATTAAGCTTGAGGATAGCTATAAAAATATTTTTTGTATTCCTAATCACTCAATGGATGGTGATGCCTTTTGGTCTCAAATTTGCTCCATCGTTGTTCTAAAAAGCTACGGTAAAGATTTATATGCCTTTCTTCATAGCTCATTAATCTACATCACCTTTTTTTGAAGATGAATAGAGTTGTATTCAATAACTTAACATATTCATCGAAATCACAAAAAATTATGGAGTAATGTTGTTAGCCTCAAAAATATATTTGGCCAAAACTGAAATTCAAATTCTGGGAATGCTCTTCAAAGATGGAAATTATCATCTTAGTCCCAATATTACTTCTAAATTATTGAAATTTCATGATTAGAATCTTTCTCATAATCAAATCCATCAATTTTTGGGAATTTCAATCAAATCCATCAATTTTTGGGAATTTTAAATTATCTCAGAGATTTTGTTCCCACTTTACTAAGAAAGAAAATCCATTAAGGTGCATGCTAAAGAAAAATGCTCTAGCCTGGACAAATAAATAGACAAAAGTAGTATAAATTTTAAAAAGAGAGTTGTAGGACCTATCACCTCTCCATATGGAAAAAGATATTTGCAGACAGATGTCAGTGATAAGTATTAGGGAGTAATACATTTAGAGGAATATAATAAGACAAAACAAATATGTGACTATGCAAGTGGAAAATTCAAAGAATTTGAATTCCATTATCACTCCACTTTTAAGAAAATCTTAGCTATAAAAAATGGAATAAAAAAATTTGAATTTCATCTTATAGGCCATTATTTCACTGTTCTCATGGATTGTTCATCATTTCAAAAAATGCTACAATTCAAAGGAGAAATTTTGCTTCATCCACAAGTTCCTCGATGGAAATAATGATTTTCTAGCTATAAATTAGATATTGAACATATCAAAGGAGATAAGAATCTAATTCCATATTTCTTATCTATACCAGAAAATCTTTCTCTCACTTTCATAAGCTCAGTAAGAACAATTCCTTTATTTCTAATGGCTTCATCATCCTTTGTCCCAACATCCTCCACCATTCAATTTCCCTTTATCATTCATCTACCCCCTAGAAGTCTAAGAAAACATTCTAAGAAAGCTCTTCATGATTTATCTCATAAACAGACATTTTTTTTTACCACTCTCTTCTTATAAGAAAATATGGCACTTTTTTTTATAAGAAGATGGGGAATTCACCTTATCACCCTTTTTTGAGGCCCTTCACTTTTATGAAGTTTTCTGCGAATGATTTATGGATTTGGCTAGTTGAATTTCTCATCTTTCTTTGGTGTCTTTGCTATACCTTCTACATCGTTGTAGAAGTTCATCTTTTTGAACTAAGAACTTATTTGACCATCTTCAGAAGAAGAGCAATGTCTAATGTTCATTTTGTAACTTTTATAGAATGGTTCACTCCATTGTAAGAATGGGAAGATATGCTCATACAAGAGTATGGAAAATATGAGACTAGCCAATTCAAAACTCTGATAAGTCTGGTCATTCTCCATAAAAAAAAATGGACTCCGAAAGTCATCATTGAGAATCACACTGAGTTAAAAGTGGCACCATAATATTTTGTCTACAAATCATTCCTTTTTTCAACGAGCAAAGATGTTAGACATCATATTGAAGACTTCATATAGTTCCAACACTTTATGTGTGGATTGAATAATGCACCAATACAGGAAGTTTGGCTTTTTAATTTGCCATATGCTCAATGGACGACTTATCCTCCAAATTACTGTAGAAAAATCATAGACCTGAAGGAAGAATGGAATAACCAATATAAGAGACAAATTTATTGTGGAATAAGTAGATAGGACATCTATCCACTAGATGATAAATTTGATCCAGCAGAAAGACTTTGGACCCATTTGCTAGTAAACTCTCAAGACTCGTATGACTTGACATTTGAACAACTGGATAATGATTCAGACTTTAGAAATGTGACAAAAAAAATTGATGGAAGATGACTCAGATTCTATATGAACATGTTGCACAGCCATAAGCCTATCAGAAAATAATTGTAAAACTTTATTAAAGTAAAGTGTGTCATATGTGTCAGTATTACCTGTAAAGTTATTATTATGTGTATCATGTGAGCTAGTAGGATCCAGTTGTAATTATTGTATCTTTATTATATTACTAGTTCCTCTCTATATAAGGAGCATGTATGTAAGTTGAAGGGCAAAGAACCCTTTGGAATCTACCTACTCGTGAAATAAAAATAGAAGTTTCTGAATTTCTTTATTCTCTTCCTAGTCTTTCAAAGTATCAACAAGTGTTCAACAGAGATAATTAATGGTATTACAACTACTAGAATCAGTGGATCCTCTATAAACCATTTATTATCTAACTAATGATCTTATGAATGGAATTATACATTCTAAGAGGCTTAGTCTCCTAAAAAAGCTGTATGTTGAGAATGCCTAGTATTATTGAGATAAGATATAATTTGATGTATGGTCTCTGTATCTAGTGGCTTTAATTGAGACGAGAGAGAAAACTCTTAACATGGAATCCCTTGGATGCCAAAACTTATTCTAGCACATTTTGGCCACAGATCTAATGAAAGGTTTCAACCCTCTGCATATGCCTTAGGTTCAAATTTTTCAATTTTCCTCCATTCAAAATCTGAATGAATAGTAGTAACAAAGTCCTTCTGTATTTAGCCACTTCTCGCTCTTAACCCTATAAATAGGGCCTTCTTCCTAGCTCTAGAAGTTTACATTTTTGTTTCTTTGCGCTTCGATTCCTACTTGAATTTTTTACCTCTTTCTGTTTCAAATTTTTATTTTGCTCTCATTATTCTATATTTTTGCCACAATATCTGGTGAATTGCTCTTCATTATCACCTTGAAGTAATATATCTTACTCATAAACCTCAATTATAGTAAGTTTCTTCAACTTGATCTTCTTTTTTTTTTCCTCCTATTTCTTCATGTTCTTTGCTTTTTTTTCATCTCAAAAAAAAAAAAAAAAGAGTGTTGTTGAGGACTTCTAAAATTGGTCTTGGTCTATAGAATCCATTAGTAGTGACACCACTATGTTCCATCATTCACGTACCCTCTCCCTTTACCAAGTATACACACATACACACACACACACGAGACCAGCTCCCTTAACACATACACACACACATACACGAGACCACCTCTTTTAAAGTAGTTGAGCCCGATAATGTTGCTCAGATATCCAAAAAATTCAAAACACACAACATTAAACATCTTGGTAAAAAACATGTCCCTACCAATCTAAAAATCAAAGACTCTAAATCATCCAAAAATCTAAAGATCCCAAACCTAGGAAAGGAATAAAGGGGCTCATCAATGAGATGGCTATCAAACACTAGTAGTCATTAGGGTCAAATATAAGATTCTAGAAGAGTATAGATCCTAGAACCTTTGCCAACCAATAATTAGGCAATCTAGATAGAATGGTCTATCTAGAAGGTCTAGAATCTGACCTTACGTTCCCATGCACAAGTTATATACCGATGTGTTAAAAAAATATAAAATACCAATATGCCAACTATACTGAACTCTTAAAAGGTCTTAATAAGGCTCAGGATTTAAGGGGGGAAAAGAAAGGTTTTAAATTTACTAATAGAATAGTAAGCAAGCTATATCCCTTGGTAGTGAAGAAGGGTTTCGACCTTTCAGCTTCCGGAGTGAGAAGAAGATTCTTCTTCTCTAAAAAATTGTAAAATTCTTTGCAATAAACCACAAGGATGGTTGGGGTGGGCTTCTAAACTCTTTGATGTAGAGTCTTAACATAATTTTGTCTAACAGATTACTTGCTCTAACTCCTAAAGAAGAGGAGATGTTGACTAATCTCAAGTTTAGAACTTCTCAATGACTATTTTGAAGGAATGGTAGAGCCAAACATAGTGGAAGCAAGATAGTGGGGTGAAATTTCAAACATTTTAAAATTTCACTTCACGTACTTTGGTCCAAAATTCATTCAAGCAATCAATTAATTTATGTATAAAACACATATGCAAAGAAAAAAGAAGGAAGAGTAATCATATTACCTCTTGAAGGTTCCTTCTTTCTTTAACAAAGAGCTTCCTAAGTATGAAGCCTAAATCATCCACACCTAGCTCACCTTCAAGTTTCCATTTGGTTTCTTTAGTGTTCTTGAATCCCCCTCTTGGTTGCCAAAATTTGATTCAAGATTTTCTCTCAAAAACCTTGAGGAAGTTAAGGTTTCTCTTTGATTTGTTTTAGACTAAACTCATTTTCAATTTGCCAGCATTTATTCTTTCACAAAGAATAAAGAAAAGAATTAAAGATCAAAAGAAAAATTAAAGAAACTCTTTCTTCATCTTTTCTTTCTCTCTCTCAACTTCTCTCTAAAAGCTTCAAAAAATGGAAAATGAAGTTCACTCTATCTTAGAACATAAAAACTTATAGCTTTTATATTATTTCCAAGACTTAACCTTTAAGTCTTCATAAAGACAAAAATAACCCTTTTAGCCTTTAAGTCTTCATAAAGACAAAAATAACCCTTTTAGCTCATCATTTGGTGAAGGGGCAAAAGTGAACTTTGCTTCTTCAAATGGCAAAATGACCATTTTATCCTTTAGGGGCAAAATGGACATTTTCATTAGCTAAAAGATGTAATTACAATTTTAATCTTAGTAGAAAATTCTCTAACCCCTAAACCTATCATATGTGCTTATGAAAAGTGAATTTTCTCTAACCCCCTAAACTGCTTCTTTTCCATATCACATATGGGCTTAGGCCACATCTCATGTGTTAAAGGTTTTTACTAAGTTTAAAATTAAGTCTTTGATTTAGTCCAAATCAATTTTCAATTTAATCTTTCTCATTTGCATCATATATAAATTAAGATTTAATTGAATAGAAGCTTTTTTAGATTTAACATCAGGACATGCTATGGTCCTTATAAATTTAATTACATATTTAATCATTTTACCACTAATCAATTAATTAAACACTTTAATTAATTATTATGGTAAATCTTGTATACTTGAAAGGTGATCACTATTAGGTGTGTGACTTTCTAGGTTCATATCTAATTAATAATGGGAATGAGAAAACATTTTTCTCTACTAATGAGAAATCCCTATTTCACACTTAGTCTTATATGATAGCTAGCATTCCATATCATGACTACCTAGTTAGAAGTAAATATTTATAGTTGATAACTTTAAACATCACATGGACCATTGATCATAAATTATCATGCACTAGAATCCCTTCATTAAAGATCCCAATCTTGGATAGGGTAATGATTTATGTCAAACCCTAATGTGCCTCGATTCTATGTCCTTATCTAAGTTCTCATTCTTGATGAGATTAGATTTCTACTAAAAACTCTTTCTAGTGAATCTTACTATTCTAACTAGAAACTTTAGTTATCAAGAATAATTAGATAGCATAAGATCTTAACCTCGTTTACTTAAAGTAATGAATTCTATCTTGGCGATCACTTACCTCCATACATAACAAATTAGAACTATCACATGCCATATATCTGTACATGAATAACACCTTTATATAAGCAGTAATAAATCTTAACTTCTTATGTATGAGATATAGTATCCCTCAAGTTAAAGGACTATATGCACTCTTATGACCTAGATGATGAATAATTGACAAGTAGTAAAACTCTATATTATTATAATCTAACATCACTGTTCAACTATTCATCCCATGAATATCCACATGTTTATATCGACATTATATGTCAAGCAGCATGAGACTTATGGCCTTTATAATCATTTGTATCACATACTGATTATAGAAAATAAATAGAGGTGATGGTCTTTTGGAATTAATAATGCCCAGTTATTAATCCTATGACCATGAACATATTTAAAATATTTGTACAAGAGCAATATGTCTTCCATATTCTCAACACTTGAGAATAGATCCTCTTACAAATACTTAAGGACTATATTCAATAATATGAAACCCTTTTTACATTATGAATATATTTATTATGCCATTTGAAATTAATATCTACTATTACATAAGTATTATATGGCTCCTAGGGCACATACTACTATCAATCTCCCACTTGCACTAGAGTCATTTTGCTTAGTATTAGAAACTCATCTTCTCAAAATGAAGTTTAACTGTTACTAACTTTTGACTTTAGTCAATGGATTAACCAAGTTAATGGTCAATGTTATTTTCTATAAGGCTAGAACACTCGATACTAATAATTGATTTGATAATATCTTAATGCCTTTCAAAATATTCTGGATTTTAGTGTGAGACTCGAGTTCCTTTGGCATAAGTTAAGGCTACATTATTATCACAGTAGAGAGATACTTATGATGTACTGGAGAAACTCTTAAACAGTTCATAACTGCTGAATCCAAAGTAGTTTCTTATTTGCAACATCCTATGTAGCAAATTCAATTTCCATAATGAAGTTTGTAACAACAATTTTCTTAGAACTTTTCTAGCAAATTATTTCTTCATCACAGATAACAACAATCCCAATGATAGACTCTCTACCATTTAAGTAGCAACATTCTTCATTTGTCAAAATTAAATCTTAAATACTTTTCAAGTACTTTAGAATAATTTTGATTACATTTCCAATAATTTAATCCTAGATAGGATTAGAATCTGTTAGTCATACTAACAACATTCTCGATGTTCAGCTCATTATACCACTCTTGTACAATTTAGATTTCCTATAGTCGTACTACAAGGAATCCATGCTATACTTTCTTTGCGTATCTAAGGAATCATCCCTCAGAAGGTGGATATCAAAATCTTTGGAAATAAAACTATTAGAATTAGCATGTTGAACTTTTCAACATCTTTTTCAAATATTGGCTTAGACATATTTAATATTCTCTTCAATTTATCTCTATAGATATGAATAAACAAGAATGTAAATATTTATCTCAAGTCTAAATGAAGAAAGTAATGGTAAAACCATTCTATAAATGCAAATATATTAATTCTTTTACAAACCAATGTGTTATCCATGTCCAAAACTAGAAAGTGAGGATACTCCCATTATCCTTTTGCACATTAAGAACTCATCTTGTGATGATACAACTCATTAAGGTTTTGCATACTTTGGAATTTTCTTAAGACTCTAAGCCTTTAGATTTATTCCATGATTATGTTTTCTTTTCTAGAGAAAGAAAACTAGTATTGACATCTATATGTCAAATACATAATCATTATGCTTTGTTATGTTGTATATAGCTATAATAGAATCATCTCATCATTTGCTTCATAATGAATATACATCTGTTGTGCATTCATATAAAGTAAATTATATTTTTCTCAAGATTAGATAATTTACTATCTCATGATTTACTTCATCGTGAATATACAACTATTGTGTATTCATATAAAGGAAATCATATCTTACAGAAAAATTAGAATTCTACTAAACCTTTTAAGAGCTTATAAGGATAAAGCATTTAGATGGTTTTAGACTTTTCATAGGATTGATCAGATTTTACTTTAATCATTTTATTAGATATTATTGGATGATATTCACCCAATTATTTTATCTTTCTCAATATGTCACTTTCTTAAATGAACACTTTATCAAGAAATAACATCTTTGCTAACAATTATTTGTTATGAAAATGATAGAATTTCTATCCTAAACCACCTTTAGGATATTCAATAAATCTTATCTTAATTAGAATTATCTTCTAATTTTCTAACTTCAGCTTATTAAATAAGCTAGATATCTCATATCTTATTATAAGTAAGAATTTTGATATCTATCCATATCATATCATATATGAGTTAGGATTAGATAGATATTGGAGAAAATTTTATTTAAGAATATTATGCTATTATTTGTAAATTTCCAAAAGGAAATAAATAAAAACTTTTATAGTTCATCATCTACTACATCATACCATATATGTTGTAATTTATTCTTTTGAGTATACCATCACGTATGATTTTTCCAAAAAGAACTATGATTATATGCCAATTTTATATTTAGGGAATTCCTTAAAAATTGTTAATCAAGTTCTCCCCGCTTTGATCAAACTAAAGGGTTATGATACTCTTTCCCTTTTGTATGAAATACCTTTAATATTTATTTTCCTTTTCATCTTGATTTCCTTGAACATTTTAATGAATTCAAATGAACACTTCATTGTATTTACTCCTATTAACCATTTGACAAATGGTATTGATGCATCTATATGTATAGATTCTAAAACTTCTTCGATTTCTATCTTTTTGTCCAACAAAAGGTGATCTAGTTGTTTTTGCATTTGATACTAGACTTCCAAGTTGAAACAAGTTCACACCTTAATGGGTAGTGACACATGTTATCCAACTAAGTTGTCTTATCTTCAACTAAACAAACTAATCAAAGAAATTATAGTGGTTTTAGATTGGAGTTCTTTATGGCATTTGCATAGAAGCATGCAAACATTTTTCTATTAACAAAATTTACAATTCCTTAAAGTTACAGAATAATATAGTTTAAGTATAAAATATATATATGATTTACAAAACATGATTTCCTAAGATCATCATTAAGTACATATAAGATATACAAAATATGATTTATAAAATCATCATGAAGTATTCTAAAAGCTCTTTGGAAAAAAAAAATACTTTACCCTTTAGATCTTTCAAAATCACTTCATCTAATCTCTATGCTTCCAAGTTGAAACAAGTTCATACCTTAATGGGTAGTGACACATGTTATCCATTTAAGTTGTTTGCCCCTTAGATCTTTCAAAATCACTTCATCTAATCTCCATGCTTCTGTTGCTTTCTCTAATCATGCATATGGCACAAAAACACTTATATCATGAATCCTAGCAACATATGAACTATCTGAATAATTGGAATATAGTAACATGAGATAGATTTACCTTCATTAGGTTTATCCTTCTCTTTGTCC